>JAVTVY010035953.1:0-158732 GCA_036873755.1 Hanleya hanleyi
CATGAAAATGTTTACGAACTTAGAAGCATCATCGTTCAACTGAAATCACTGGACAATTGCAGAGGACGCTGTTTTAGTCTTCTCGTTTAGCTTCAAATTTTGTTTAAATTGAATCTAGCAAGTTTCAGTTGAAAAACTTGGGGAAGAAATTCTTCACTTGGTGGAGATAACCTAAACCACTCTCCTTTTGTGAATTACACCCGTGGGATTTGTCGCCAGTTTTTTCCTCGAATTAAAACTCGGGCACAGAGTAATTCAAATGTCCGTAATTGGAACGTCCCTGGGCAAGCGTTAGCCGGGACGTTGTCCTGAATCCTGACGTCATCAGTAACGTCATCCCACAGGCAACATGGCGGCGCCCACGTCGACCTCAAAGCGGAAACATGGCTTCACAAATTTTAATAAAAATAGTAGGTTATCACCCTCAACGACAGTAAAACAGTTGATTACATTTATTTAAAGTAGGCCGACCATCGAATTACCAAAGCAATACAGGCCTACTTTAAATTATATTTATTACATATTACAGGTGAGGCTATATTTATTTTATATTTTAAGCTAAAACAAATCAGACTGATTGGTAAAATATACGATTTTAGGTAACACCTATACAGAGTCAGACTTACAAATGTAGCCTATATGACACTGAGCATGACTCTACAAACAGCTACCTCTCGGCTGACATCATATACCATAAAATTTTACCTGTATTATTTGAGACCCTGGGCAGACTATGATAACAAGTGGTCTAACTAGCACTGCACTGATTGGTTAAATTTGAGCATCCATTAAATGCACTGGGATTGGTTTCTCTATGTTTAGAGCGGAGACGTTCTCCTTATGTCAGAATTTGCTCCAAAGCTGTCGGTGCACTTTGACCTTAGGAGCTATGCAATCTGATGCTATGAGAATGAAGTGAAGATAGCCCGGTGATATATTGTACATGTTGGTGCTGATATTGTCAGGCTGTTGTCCACACACACTTTCATGGAGAGAAACCACGCCAGTTGAAAGAACCTGGTAGGCCCTACACAGGCCCAGTATAAGGGTCAGACGAAGAGGTTATCACAACTGGCACTATTCTATATGTTCCTGCACATTGTCCTTTGGATGTCATCCAAATTTTAATAGAATTAATCAGTTTCAGCAATGACATTATTTTAAAAGTGGCACCGTGTGTGTCTTTCTATGGTGTGGTGGCCTGAGCACCATACGTATGCTATATAAGTTTTGACAACAGCCTCTAATGATAAGAAATTCAGATATACTGACAAACCCACCATTTTATATGCCCGTCAAAATAAGAGGTTGTATATTACAATCGCAACTTCTCTCCATCTTGTTCATCTGTTAGCTTTTGTTAGTTGCGATATCTCCATTTCCAGGTGATCAGGGAAGTGATGTTATGGTGAATGGTAATGGGTTGCCTAGAGGTTCCGCAAACTTGATTTGACAGTGTTTAAGGAGAACCACACTCTAATTAAAATTAAATCCTATCTGCTCCCTCATTTGGATATGTACATAGCTTGAGGAGCATTGATAAGATATTAATTGATCAAGACTGGGAGAACCAAATCTGCATAACCTAAAAATAAAAACACAAAAAATATGGTATTTTAAATGGGTTACCATGGAATAAATTACATCACACCCCTGGTTTAGGGATTGGTAACACACTTTGAGTGTACCTTATCAATGGGACAAAGAGGAACCCTATTCATTTTGAGATGAAAGGTCCAGGTGGCTGTGTCCGAAAATCAGTACATCATTAAAACTTGTTATGTTTACAGATGTTGATTGCTATGACGTAGAAGGAGCCTAATGATTTTTACTCCTGATCTATTATTACAGTGGCATACGTACTTCACATTTTATTTAATACATATTGCAAAATAATGTAATGATATTAGGAATGACCCACAGATTCAGATTTCAAATGTAAACTATATGACACTGAGCATGATTCAGTTTCTTCCAGATAATGTACAACAATTGACCTTGAGAAGTCGTGTGTGCATGCCAAAGTAATAATAGTAGATATGGTTCTTCATTTTGGTTTCACCTGTGTATCAGAATTTGGTTCATTTAACACATGACAGTGTGACTAACGTCACAGGACCTACGAAGTAGGAATTAAGAGGTTTATAGGTCACCTAAGTAGGTCAAATTTTCATCAAAAGTAGGTCAGAACTTAAACAGTCCCCTAATGCACGTTCATGCCAAAAATCAAGGTTCTAATGTCAACGGTTCTCCTTATTTTGCCGGAGAAAAGATTCGGATGGACTAACTCACTGACTCACTCATTACCGGACAATTTGCAAATGAGAGCCTACTTCGTAGGAATAGAACCAGAAGAACCAAGAAGAACCAAGATTTCGAAGAGTTCAGGGGTGTGTATTGTGTACCTCGAACATTGATATTCAATTCGCTGTGTGCTGTCTGCGATTTCTTGAATTCCTGGAAATACAGTGGTACAAACGTTTGGTTATACTTCACCCATGGGAAATTAAAAGCATATTCATTCTGAGGTGAAACGGTGACGGCAAATGTTACATTTAACATCTAGAGTATTGTTTCACCACTTTTAAGTGTTGGATGCAACAGCTTAAAATGTTGCATTTAACATTACGTCAATGGATAAATAAAATGGAGAAGTATTCGATTTAGATTATTCTACGAAGAAAATATTGCTACTGAATTTACAGTGAAGTTAGTATTACCACCGAATGAGGATGTGATATTTTTATCAATTTTATTTTATTCCAGCCCGAAGAGACCCAAAGGAGTGAAATTCATTTATTTCAGGCAAATACATGTTTTGTCGATTGAAAGTAAAATGGCCACATAAAAGATGGTACATCCTTAGAATGACATCTAACCATGACTGTGACGGAATTACATTTTGGTTAAAAAAAATTGTGGAATTCATCTTGATGAACCGAAAGGTCTGTTAAAAATTCGTTCTTGAAATAGCGGTACTCCCTAAAAAACTTGAGTGAATTGTTCCACTCAAGTTTGGGTGAAATGAACCTGTTCACTCAGAGTTACTTTTCACTCAACTTGAGTGGGATCAATTTCCACACCTATGCTTGAGTGAATGTCACTCAAGTTGAGTGCATTTAACTCAAATTCAGTGGAAAGTAACTTAATATTCAGTTTCTAAAATGTAATCACCAATTTAAATAATTACTTGAATGAGCACATTTAATGCTTAATTTTTTTTTTGTCAAACTTTTATTCTGTATTCCTGTTACACTTAACACCCCCAAAGTCCAGGATCCCTGGGGAGTGGGGCTTATTAAAGTAATTTCTATCACTATATGTAAAAGCTATTGTTTACTTATTTTCATCCCGAGTTAGCCTGCTGTTCGAGTAGAATCAATCAGTGCTTGACATAAGGAAATTCATTGTTCACTTTATCTTTGGAACCACTGATTCAAATACCATTGAACCATCCTTGCACCTTTATTGACTTATTATAGAAATTAAGAATAAAGAAAGCTCCAATTTCTTTTTGTTCATATTCCAACTTTGTTACACGTTACATTTGTATGAAGTCATAGGAAGCCGAAGGGAAATATCCGCTTCGAGATTCTGTTTTCGGCGGAGCTAAACGTGGAATGAATTACGTTGTTACATGACTGTGGTACTTGTGTAAATGTTATTAGCCCTTGGAACAAACCAAAACACAATTTATCACTAGAAATGCAACAAAAAGCGAACACTTGCGTGTGGCGGAACGTAACGAATTCAAGGGCCGTAACTCATGAACGTTTCTTTGTAGTCATGGTTGTGCGAAGTGCCCGGATGTGCTTCGGTGACAACAACAACGCTTTTGCTCTTCCTACCTGAGGATATGTTGCCTCAACGGAATCCTGGCCTGCCCGATGACGATTAGAACAAACGGTTCAGAGCGAACATGGGCGAAGATAGGACTTTCTGAAATGGCGACTTCTGATTGGACAAGAGCAGCTGAGAATACATATAACGGGCAAGACCGAGTATGACAGCGATAAATGGCGGCCTCTGATTGGACAAGAGGCTACTTGTATTGTAACCCTACCCAACGCGGCTCCCCCAGCGTGGGTATGATGTAACATTGGGGAGAATAAACTATATGAAAAAACTTGTTGTTGATGTTGTTCTCTCATCTTTGTTGTTGTTGTTCTCTCTCCGGTCTATATCATGACGTCAAGGTGTTATGCTAGGGCGTAACGACGGTCATTGATGGGCGTCACTGCATTTCGATGTATTGGTGTCTAGAAAAATGAGAGCTTTTGGGCTAATTCACCAGGGCGTTGAAGCATTGAGCTTGGCGTTGGCGGGCGTTGCTACCAGATGCCACTTCACACGACGCATTCGGACTAAGTATGGTCCATTTCTACACCAAATACACTCCTTCGCTGCTCTAAAATGGCCACTTTACTTACTACACCCAACTGCGCATGCGCAGATTGACGCGACTGGCAATAAAAAACACGCCATTCTGACTCTATCCCACAAAAGCTTCACTTTGACACCTCCCACAACCCGTTTGGACCACTGGTGGTCCATATCGGCCCCAAAACGTCTATTTCCATACTACGGCCTGCCTGCGCATGCGCAGAATGACGATATTCCTACCCCTCATCCACCCAGTCGGATGCTCCCTCACGTGCGCTTCACATTGATACCTCAGTCGACTCCAACGAACCAAGAGTGGCCCACCTAAACCCCAAACCATCTATTTCCATTCCCTTTCCCCACAATTCCCTCTCTGCGCATGCGCAGAATGTTGAACACGAACGACACACTTGTCCAGGCGGATGCTCCTTCACGAATGCTTCACAACGATACCTCATAAGACTCCATCGGCTCACTAGGGGCTCACCTCGACCCCAAAACATCTATTTCCATACCCTTTTCTCACAATTCCCTGTCTGCGCATGCGCAGAATGTCGAACACGGACGACACACTAGTCCAGGCGGATGTCCCTCACGTATCTTTCACAACGATACCTCACTCAACTCCATTGGACCATTAGTGGTCCACCTAGACCCCAACACGTCTATTTCCATACACTTTGTCTACTGCGCATGCGCAGAATGACGTCAGTTCCACGTTATACTAGCCCAGGCGGATGCCCCCTCACGTATCCTTCACAACGATACCTCACTCGACCCCATCGGACGACCAGGGGCCCTAATAGACCCCAAAATGTCTATTTCCATACACTTTTCCCACAATTCCCTATCTGCGCATGCGCAGAATGCTGACAACGACCGAGATACTAGTCCAGTCAGATGCCCCCTCACATAGGCTTCACATTGATACCTCATACGACTCCATCGGCCCATTAGGGGCTCCCCTAGAGCCCAAAACGTCTATTTCCATACCCTTTCCCCACAATTCCCTGTTTGCGCATGCGCAGAATGTTGAACACGGCCGAGCCACATGGCATCAGTACACAATTAATTCTGTTACTTGTTATGTATTAGCGTTAAAAATCGGCAAAAATCCAGAAAATTCACAATGCATAAATCCACCTGGCATGTCAATATTTACCTTGTGGGACATTACCAGTGGAAGTCTTGACAGATGTTGACCATGGAAATTTCAAATTACCGCCACTGACAGCTGATTGGTGCTACAGAATGTCATTCGATTTGTAAACAGGGAGCCTTCTCACCCTTCACTGATCATGTCTTCATCCACCATGCTTTTTTCAAAGTGGCCCAAATCAACACCAGGAAGTACAGTTTGAAGACTCATCTGCAAGTTGAAATATCAAATGTATCAGAAATGCTGAAAAATCGCAGCTCATAAAATCCATAAAGATCTGCTCTCAAATTTCTAAACAATGTAGATCGTGGGCACCGACCCGGAAGTGATTAATTGTGTACTGATGCCTGTCAGGAATGGAACCATTGTTAAAATAAGGAATGCTCTCATCTGAACAAACCATACCCATCCCCAAACATTCTTGAGAAGGCACAGATAAAACTATGCACAGATAGAGATTTTACAGCCTATATACCAAGGGTACCCCCTTTATAATTTCCCCTCAGTTTGCCCCATATGACTTAAGACTGAGGTACAAGTAAAAAGTACAATATCTCACTAACCTGTACATATTTTTCCATCTGGTAAAAAGCACCAAGTCGACAATCCTTCTGCCTATAAAAAGAAGTATAAAGCATTAACTAGATATGTTAAACACTATTTTTAATTATTTTTTTATTATTTTAATTCATTTTTTTATGAAATTATTCAAATTAAAGTTTAAAAATAAAGAAAACTTAAATTCAAAATGTGTCAAAACATAATTTGTTTTCAACCTGTTCATTTAGGCTACATTTGGTAAAAATTTCCTTCATGGCAGTGGTTAACTTCTCCATGTAATCAGTGGGTCATCCCAGTAATCTATCAAATGGGATTTAAATTTGATGTTGATACGAAGATCAAAGACATGTTTAATCCTGTAATAAGTGACAGCAAGATACACAAATGTGTACACAACACATACCAAAATATAACACAGAGGTGTTTATGGTATACACAACTCCCATATAGAGAATATATGTCAGTTCAATTGGATGGATCTACATCTCATCAAGATCTTGCTGGCAGTAATTAGAAAGATGCACATATTACTTGTAAACAGTTATTATTACTGAGAAAACTCCTAAATAACATTGAGGAATATATTCTGTGTCAGATTTCAAGTCCATGAATGCAATGTCTGCAAACAGGCAACACTTGTCAAAACACAACATAGAAGAAAAAAAGGAATAAAATTCAATGACAACATATCTGATGGTCATTTGCTGATCTCTGCTACATTAACAACCATGAAAGATGAGGACAGCTGGAAGTTGCCTAACTTAAACTGTTAACTGTTTGGTGAAAGATTAAAGTGGCAACTTACAGTGAGAAAGGCCTATCTTCCAACAGAGTTGGAGGCATACCTCTGAGTCACACTGTGCGAAATTCCCAGAGTTGATGTGTGTGTGTGGGGGGAGAGGGTTGTATGGGGCTTGCTAATATTTGGTGCCTGTAATCCATGTTTCTTGCTACCTACAAGATCTCTGATATGAATATGAAAGAGAATTATATACTTATAGTCCTGGAGATAGTGGAAATGGAATGAAGAGAAAGTATTTGCTATGATGCAAATGTGACTGACAATAAACACACAACAATGAGAAACCCTCAACAGTCAGATTAACTGTTGACTCAGTTAATCAGATTTTATTTGTCTCATTAAAGTTACAAATGCAAAAGGCATTTTGGAAATTCTTTGTGTGTGGAACAAACATCTGAGTTTTTACAGGTGATATAATTAGTATTAATTTCATGTGGTTTTAGACTGATATAAAGTGAATTAATGCATAAATGATTTGAAGCATTGAAGATTTGAACTGAGGTCGCGATTTTGAAAAAAAGCATGTAATTGTATCTATGTGAATTTCCTTTCTTCCATTTACATTTTATTGTATCTTGAAAGTTCATTTGCTCATAATTACCAGCTCTGTTAAATGAACCTCGTCATATGTGGCATTGACTATTTGGCCCTAGTACTGACAAATCAGTCATTTTTTGCCTATATTTGCTCCAAAAGGTCTCAATTTTGTCGCAGAAATGGCATAACAATACAAGAGATGTTACCCAGCATTATCAGTATGATATTTATTTCAACCACATTTAGCAAGAAAAAAATAATTTTAATAATTAAAAAAATTATTAAAATTAATTAAAATTTTTATTTTATTTTATTAATAATTTAATAACATAAATTTGAAACAACCCTAATATTTGAACTTAGTTCAGGAGTCATCATGGAAAAAATTGGGCTGATCCAGTAAAAACTGTAGCCACAGTGACGATTTAAAGTTCTCTGGTCAAATGTGAAAATGTCGTGTGACAGGCATCAGTACACAATTAATTCTGTTACTTGTTATGTATTAGCGTTAAAAATCGGCAAAATTCCAGAAAATTTACAATGCATAAATCCACCTGGCATGTCAATATTTACCTTGTGGGACATTACCAGTGGAAGTCTTGACAGATGTTGACCATGGAAATTTCAAGTTACCACCACTGACAGCTGATTGGTGCTACAGAATGTCATTCGATTTGTAAACAGGGAGCCTTCTCACCCTTCACTGATCATGTCTTCATCCACCATGCTTTTTTCAAAGTGGTCCAAATCAACACCAGGAAGTACAGTTTGAAGACTCATCTGCAAGTTGAAATATCAAATGTATCAGAAATGCTGAAAAATCGCAGCTCATAAAATCCATAAAGATCTGCTCTCAAATTTCTAAACAACGTAGATCGTGGGCACCGACCCGGAAGTGATTAATTGTGTACTGATGCCACATGTCCAGGTGGATGCCCCTCACATATGCTTCACATTGATACCTCATACGACTCCATGTTTCAATTAACGGCGTATTTTCAAATTTGTATTCAGTCCCTTCTGGTGTTCCCCAGGGATCAATTTTAGGTCCCACTTTGTTTTTATTATATATTAACGACCTTCCCACCATTCTAAGATTTTCCAAATGTTTACTATTTGCTGATGATGCCAATTTTTTTAAATCTATAGAAAGGGAAGAAGATTGTGTTTTACTGCAGAGTGATATTGATCGTGTATGTGAATGGTGTAAAACTTGGAAACTGTCACTCAATATCGCAAAATGTTTATTTATAAACTTCACGACAAAAAGGTTAAAGAATGACTTCATGTATAGAATGTATGACGAGTGCTTGAGATGTGTGAAAGAGGTGAAAGATTTGGGTGTGGTTTTATCCGAAAATCTTTCTTCTAAAGCTCACATAGAAAAGATTGTCAGTAAGTCTAAACAAATGTTAGGTAAAAAAAGAAGTTTGCTGGCGTGGAGCAGTAATATAAGAAAAATAACGAAAAAACCTTCTCAACTTTCTACATCATTATATTCCGACTGCAGTTTCGAACGTAATGTTCTTCTCAAGGAATACTGTTTTCAAATGACAGACTGGTATATATACAAATACAGGGCACAACGGTCGCTAGACGACGTGCCTGGCTTAAACAAGCAGTGGCTTGATAACATGCTGACATTAATAGAAACAGTTGGTAACAATAAACATGAAAAGAGAGATTAAAAGGGATAATTCAAATGAGTATAATACATGCAATAAACAATAATCGAAATCAAACATAATTGGTCTGCGAAGCAGAGGAGGGTATTTTCAGGATATGACATGCTTCAACAGTTTGATAAATACGTACATGTATTGCATGAAATCTAATTTCACAAAGTTGTTAAACAAACAAAATAACAAATATATTCAAGGTCTATGTGATCCGTTTAATTCGGAACCATACCTTTCTATAAACATCGTTTCTTTAACATCCAATAAGGCTTGATTCTCATTTAGTACTTTGTAAAAAGGGAAAACTTTAAATGAAGGGGTCAAATGTATGGCACACTGTCTGATGTGTCGGCTGACAGGGAGATAGCAATGGTTTTCATTATTAATCTGTTGCCTGTGAACAGTTAATCTAGATCTTAAATCTGTGGTTTGACCGATAGACTGTTTTCCACAGCCCTGACAAATCAGTGCGTATACAACATATTTACTGTCACATGACATGTTGAATTTAACCACAGAATTTGTGTCATTGAATTTAATGCTAGGTCCTTCTAGTATATGGATACATGCGCCACATTTCGATCTGTTACATTTCGCGACCCGTGCATGTAACTGGCTTTCCGAAAAACGAGCTTTTGTAAGAATCTTCTTAAGATTTGGGGCTTGTCTCTTGCTATTAATAAAAGATGAATTGTTAACAATATCTTTCATTTTAGCACTGTTGTTTAGAATAGGTAACGTGTTTAGCACTATTGGGAAAATGTTATTATTATTCGGGTTGTGTGTAGTGACGAGAGGTATAACATTTCCGTTTGTGGCTTTAGCAGATGACTGACGAAGTTCGCTTACGGGCTGGGCAGATGCCTTTCTTATTCCCTTATCAATAAGGCCCTCTGGGTAACCTCGAGAGATTAAAGAGGTTTTCAGCTCCGTTAGTCGTAGCGCCCGAATACTGGGATCTATCACGATAGTGCAGATTCGGCGTGCCAAAGTGTAGGGAATATTTTCTCTGGTGTGTCTTGGATGGTTGGAGTGGAAGTGGAGATATAGTTGTGTGTCCGTTGGTTTTCTGTAGATGTCTGTGGTTATAGTTTCCTCAGATTTCAAAATAAGAATATCTAAAAATGGAATGCTCTCGTCACTTGTTTCCATAGTAAGAGAAATTTGAGGATGAAGGGAATTCAGAATGTCATGCAATGACTCAAGTGAACCATTTTCAAGGGGCCAGAAAATGAAGCAATCGTCAAGATATCTACGCCAGTTTTCTTTGAATATCTGACCAAAATTATCTCCATAAGAGGTGTTTATCTTGGCATATAGGGTCAGTTCCAGGTAACCTTGGCATATAGGGTCAGTTCCAGGTAACCTTGGCATATAGGGTCAGTTCCAGGCAAATGTTAGGTTTTATAAATCCTAAGAAATTGTAAATCCTTCTCTGGTCAATCTGGAATTAAATCACTTTATATATCTCTAGTCAGAAGCAAATTAGACTACGCGTGTGAGGTTTGGTCCCCACATCAGAAATTTTTAATTAATCGCATCGAAACAGTACAGAGAAAGTTTTTCAAGTTCTTCTGTTTTAAATGTTTTATTCCATATTCCGGGGACAATTATTTGTCACTATGTAAACGTTTTAACCTTCCTCCATTGGAAAATAGACGGAAGTACTTTGATCTTATGTTTTTATATCGATGTGCCCACAGTTATTTTAACTCCAATTATCTTACGAATAAAATATTTTACCATGTACCTTCACGTACTTCAAGACAGAAGAAGACATTTTATCCCCCAGCATCTCGTATTTTAATTAGGAGTAATCACGTTCTTTTACGCTCACAATGCTCTTACAACTCTTTACAGTCACATTTAGATATTTTCAGCAGTTTACCTTCTTTTAAACATAAGTGTAGAAATACGGTTTTCTAATCTATGCTTTACCATTTTAATATACCTTTACATGTAATTCTAATGTTAAGTAATGATTTAATCCGAAATATACACTTTTATGTAGAATATTATACTCAGTGCCTAATTTATATACTCGCTATAATTATATGTTAAATATAGTGATTTTAATTTATTATCCGTTATACTTAAATACTAAATATTATATTTTTCTCTTTATTCATTGTTATATGTACATACTTTGTTATCGTCTCTGTAAATGGATCCCTTGGATCTGTAGAGATTGATGTTAAATAAACAATAAACAAATAAACAATAAGGGGCTCCTCTATATCCCAAAACGTCTATTTCCATACTCTTGGTCTACCGCGCATGCGCAGAATGACGATATTCCAACCCCACACCCACCCCATAGGATGCCCCCTCACATAGGCTTCCCATGGATACCTCACTCAACTCCATCGGACCATTAGGGGTTCCCCTCGGTCCCAAAACGTCTATTTCCATACTACGGCCCGCCTGCGCATGTGCAGAATGACGATATTTCAACCCCACACCCAGCCCATCAGATATGCCACCTCACGAATGCTTCACATTGATACCTCATACGACCCAATCGGACCATGCAGCGTATTTGAAGTCTGGGGACTACTTTTTCTCCGCGGAAGCTTTTTTCCGCGACCGCATCACCGCCAGACATGACCACATCACCGCGGAGGAATACAAGGTCAAAGGTTGCCGGACCTATAGTGGTCAAAACTTGGCACCCAGCCAATTCTGATGCAATCCATAATCACAACGCCACCAAGAGTTACCTCCCCCGGCAAAATGTGAGGTTTTCCGTGTTTTCTATACTACTGTGACTCACTTCAGTACGACCTCCTCTCGATCATCCGTATACATTTTCACAGAAATTAGCCTGCATCTATATTTCACCTCCTATTTTATTCTTTAGAGGTTAATTCTTCATGCTACCATCAAAAGATTCTCATAAGCCATCAATTATGGACCGTAAATCGTCCAAACACACTGAATTTTAGCGTCCAGACAACTTCCGTTACAACTTCGGCCAACTCGGCAATCTCCGTTCAGTTTCATGATTCATGTGTCGCCGTTGCGGTCACGCCCACTTTTTTTTCGGGGCGGCTGCAGTATCACGTTGCTTATTCAAACAGATCTCTACTTCTTATTATTTTTTAATTGCATCCATTTTTAATTTCATCCATTTCATAATTTTATTTGTTACATACGACTTCTCATAAACCCGTAATATTAGCTGGTGGAGATCGTTGTACAGATGGTAGAGATCGTTTGCACTGGTAGAGACCTGTTTGGATAAAGAACGTGAATATATCCAGGGTTGATATCGGTGCTGTAATAAAACGGAGATTGCCGAGTTTGGCCGAAGTTGTAACGGAAGTTGTCTGATAGTTAGATATCACTCTTATGGCGCGTTACTTTTGTAGCAAAAATAAGGGATTTAAATGAGTAGTGAATGTGCTCGCCCAAGGCACATTGCAATACGACAATTAAGGTAGTAGACCATACATTTCTCAGTTCCAGGTCTGAACATCTGGTCGCTCTTCGAGCTGTGTTCGCCCGTATCGAAAACCTTATTATATAAAATTTATGTTGATAGAATGCGAAATAAAAGAAATATTGAATATTTTGTTGCTCGCCACGGCGTGCACTGGGCGCCGCCATTGCACCACTGTGTGACGTTTTTAGATGAGCGGAAGTGAGTATATACTCATCTAAAAACGTCATAACGTCATGGAGATTTAAGGTTGATCGTGTTGGTAATGCCGATAATTCGCACGAGAAGGAACCCAGTAAATCCACTGACGTTCTAGTTGATTTTAGTAATTCAAGTGTAATCATGAAAATGTTTACGAACTTAGAAGCATCATCGTTCAACTGGAATCACTGGACAATTGCAAAGGACGCTCTTTTAGTCTTCTCGTTTAGCTTCAAATTTTGTTCAAATTGAATCTAGCAAAGTTTCAGTTGAAAAACTTGGGGAAGAAATTCTTCAGTTGGTGGAGATAACCTAAACCACTCTCCTTTTGTGAATTACACCCGTGTGATTTGTCGCGCCAGTTTTTTCCTCGAATTAAAACTCGGGCACAGAGTAATTCAAATGTCCGTAGTTGGAACGTCCCTGGGCAAGCGTTAGCCGGGACGTTGTCCTGAATCCTGACGTCATCAGTAACGTCATCCCACAGGCAACATGGCGGCGCCCACGTCGACCTCAAAGCGGAAACATGGCTTCACAAATTTTAATAAAAATAGTAGGTTATCACCCTCAACGACAGTAAAACAGTTGATTACATTTATTTAAAGTAGGCCGACCATCGAATTACCAAAGCAATACAGGCCTACTTTAAATTATATTTATTACATATTACAGGTGAGGCTATATTTATTTTATATTTTAAGCTAAAACAAATCAGACTGATTGGTAAAATATACGATTTTAGGTAACACCTATACAGAGTCAGACTTACAAATGTAGCCTATATGACACTGAGCATGACTCTACAAACAGCTACCTCTCGGCTGACATCATATACCATAAAATTTTACCTGTATTATTTGAGACCCTGGGCAGACTATGATAACAAGTGGTCTAACTAGCACTGCACTGATTGGTTAAATTCGAGCATCCATTAAATGCACTGGGATTGGTTTCTCTATGTTTAGAGCGGAGACGTTCTCCTTATGTCAGAATTTGCTCCAAAGCTGTCGGTGCACTTTGACCTTAGGAGCTATGCAATCTGATGCTATGAGAATGAAGTGAAGATAGCCCGGTGATATATTGTACATGTTGGTGCTGATATTGTCAGGCTGTTGTCCACACACACTTTCATGGAGAGAAACCACGCCAGTTGAAAGAACCTGGTAGGCCCTACACAGGCCCAGTATAAGGGTCAGACGAAGAGGTTATCACAACTGGCACTATTCTATATGTTCCTGCACATTGTCCTTTGGATGTCATCCAAATTTTAATAGAATTAATCAGTTTCAGCAATGACATTATTTAAAAAGTGGCACCGTGTGTGTCTTTCTATGGTGTGGTGGCCTGAGCACCATACGTATGCTATATAAGTTTTGACAACAGCCTCTAATGATAAGAAATTCAGATATACTGACAAACCCACCATTTTATATGCCCGTCAAAATAAGAGGTTGTATATTACAATCGCAACTTCTCTCCATCTTGTTCATCTGTTAGCTTTTGTTAGTTGCGATATCTCCATTTCCAGGTGATCAGGGAAGTGATGTTATGGTGAATGGTAATGGGTTGCCTAGAGGTTCCGCAAACTTGATTTGACAGTGTTTAAGGAGAACCACACTCTAATTAAAATTAAATCCTATCTGCTCCCTCATTTGGATATGTACATAGCTTGAGGAGCATTGATAAGATATTAATTGATCAAGACTGGGAGAACCAAATCTGCATAACCTAAAAATAAAAACACAAAAAATATGGTATTTTAAATGGGTTACCATGGAATAAATTACATCACACCCCAGGTTTAGGGATTGGTAACACACTTTGAGTGTACCTTATCAATGGGACAAAGAGGAACCCTATTCATTTTGAGATGAAAGGTCCAGGTGGCTGTGTCCGAAAATCAGTACATCATTAAAACTTGTTATGTTTACAGATGTTGATTGCTATGACGTAGAAGGAGCCTAATGATTTTTACTCCTGATCTATTATTACAGTGGCATACGTACTTCACATTTTATTTAATACATATTGCAAAATAATGTAATGATATTAGGAATGACCCACAGATTCAGATTTCAAATGTAAACTATATGACACTGAGCATGATTCAGTTTCTTCCAGATAATGTACAACAATTGACCTTGAGAAGTCGTGTGTGCATGCCAAAGTAATAATAGTAGATATGGTTCTTCATTTTGGTTTCACCTGTGTATCAGAATTTGGTTCATTTAACACATGACAGTGTGACTAACGTCACAGGACCTACGAAGTAGGAATTAAGAGGTTTATAGGTCACCTAAGTAGGTCAAATTTTCATCAAAAGTAGGTCAGAACTTAAACAGTCCCCTAATGCACGTTCATGCCAAAAATCAAGGTTCTAATGTCAACGGTTCTCCTTATTTTGCCGGAGAAAAGATTCGGATGGACTAACTCACTGACTCACTCATTACCGGACAATTTGCAAATGAGAGCCTACTTCGTAGGAATAGAACCAGAAGAACCAAGAAGAACCAAGATTTCGAAGAGTTCAGGGGTGTGTATTGTGTACCTCGAACATTGATATTCAATTCGCTGTGTGCTGTCTGCGATTTCTTGAATTCCTGGAAATACAGTGGTACAAACGTTTGGTTATACTTCACCCATGGGAAATTAAAAGCATATTCATTCTGAGGTGAAACGGTGACGGCAAATGTTACATTTAACATCTAGAGTATTGTTTCACCACTTTTAAGTGTTGGATGCAACAGCTTAAAATGTTGCATTTAACATTACGTCAATGGATAAATAAAATGGAGAAGTATTCGATTTAGATTATTCTACGAAGAAAATATTGCTACTGAATTTACAGTGAAGTTAGTATTACCACCGAATGAGGATGTGATATTTTTATCAATTTTATTTTATTCCAGCCCGAAGAGACCCAAAGGAGTGAAATTCATTTATTTCAGGCAAATACATGTTTTGTCGATTGAAAGTAAAATGGCCACATAAAAGATGGTACATCCTTAGAATGACATCTAACCATGACTGTGACGGAATTACATTTTGGTTAAAAAAATTTGTGGAATTCATCTTGATGAACCGAAAGGTCTGTTAAAAATTCGTTCTTGAAATAGCGGTACTCCCTAAAAAACTTGAGTGAACTGTTCCACTCAAGTTTGGGTGAAATGAACCTGTTCACTCAGAGTTACTTTTCACTCAACTTGAGTGGGATCAATTTCCACACCTATGCTTGAGTGAATGTCACTCAAGTTGAGTGCATTTAACTCAAATTCAGTGGAAAGTAACTTAATATTCAGTTTCTAAAATGTAATCACCAATTTAAATAATTACTTGAATGAGCACATTTATTGCTTAATTTTTTTTTTGTCAAACTTTTATTCTGTATTCCTGTTACACTTAACACCCCCAAAGTCCAGGATCCCTGGGGAGTGGGGCTTATTAAAGTAATTTCTATCACTATATGTAAAAGCTATTGTTTACTTATTTTCATCCCGAGTTAGCCTGCTGTTCGAGTAGAATCAATCAGTGCTTGACATAAGGAAATTCATTGTTCACTTTATCTTTGGAACCACTGATTCAAATACCATTGAACCATCCTTGCACCTTTATTGACTTATTATAGAAATTAAGAATAAAGAAAGCTCCAATTTCTTTTTGTTAATATTCCAACTTTGTTACACGTTACATTTGTATGAAGTCATAGGAAGCCGAAGGGAAATATCCGCTTCGAGATTCTGTTTTCGGCGGAGCTAAACGTGGAATGAATTACGTTGTTACATGACTGTGGTACTTGTGTAAATGTTATTAGCCCTTGGAACAAACCAAAACACAATTTATCACTAGAAATGCAACAAAAAGCGAACACTTGCGTGTGGCGGAACGTAACGAATTCAAGGGCCGTAACTCATGAACGTTTCTTTGTAGTCATGGTTGTGCGAAGTGCCCGGATGTGCTTCGGTGACAACAACGCTTTTGCTCTTCCTACGTTTTAAGATTTCTTTAAATAAGCCCGATCCTAAGGCCGGCTGCGAAGGTCGGCGTTTGAAAATTCGAAAGACCCTGGCAGAAGGAGCAAAAAATCACAGGTGTAAACATGAATGGAAGTATTTATTTTCTCGTTTCACCGAGACGAGAAACATGTCAGCCTCCAGTCTATGACGTTTACGTCGACAACGCGTCGAACGACAGGCTCCGCCCACATTGAGGAAAAAGGTGGGATCGTCAGTATGTTTGAATTGTTGTTGTCGTTGTTTTCTGGATTTCTTACCAATAATCCCGACCTAAGGCGGCCTATTAGGTCGGCCTATAAAATAAAGTAAGTACTCCTTTAACCGTCCATAAATTTGTTCAATCATCTAGACTCACTATAGCTAAATAATATATAGCCCTCCCGAGTATGAGGGCTATAGGTCGGCCCCAGTCACCTCCAGCGAGGGTTTTAGATAATTTTATTACGAATCACCCACCTCTGAAACTTCCGTAATCTAATCTCTACCCCCTCCTGCGCACTATTTTAAAATCTTGCGCACTATTGTGAAATAGTGACGCATATATCGCCGTCTGAATTTTCCAGTCGAAAACTTCAACTCTCTACGCGCCATGTTGGTGACGTCACGCTATATGTGTATATGGGCCATTTGCAATTGAACATGGCGCGCGAAGTGAAAGTCGTCGACTGGAAAATTCAGACGGCGATATATTCGTTACTATTTCACAATAGTGCGCAAGATTTTAAAATAGTGCGCAGGAGGGGATAGAGATTAGATGTACGGCAGTTTCAGTGGTGGGTGATTCGTAATAAAATTATCTAAAACCCTCGCTGGAGGTGACTGGGGCCGACCTATAGCCCTCATACTCGGGAGGGCTATATATTATTTAGCTAGACTCACTACCGTTAGATTTTCAGACATATTTCACAAAACAATCTGATGTACATCGATACAACACTAGGGAACAGCTTTTCAATCTTCATGGAGAGAAACCACGCCAGTTGAAAGAACCTGGTAGGCCCTACACAGGCCCAGTATAAGGGTCAGACGAAGAGGTTATCACAACTGGCACTATTCTATATGTTCCTGCACATTGTCCTTTGGATGTCATCCAAATTTTAATAGAATTAATCAGTTTCAGCAATGACATTATTTTAAAAGTGGCACCGTGTGTGTCTTTCTATGGTGTGGTGGCCTGAGCACCATACGTATGCTATATAAGTTTTGACAACAGCCTCTAATGATAAGAAATTCAGATATACTGACAAACCCACCATTTTATATGCCCGTCAAAATAAGAGGTTGTATATTACAATCGCAACTTCTCTCCATCTTGTTCATCTGTTAGCTTTTGTTAGTTGCGATATCTCCATTTCCAGGTGATCAGGGAAGTGATGTTATGGTGAATGGTAATGGGTTGCCTAGAGGTTCCGCAAACTTGATTTGACAATGTTTAAGGAGAACCACACTCTAATTAAAATTAAATCCTATCTGCTCCCTCATTTGGATATGTACATAGCTTGAGGAGCATTGATAAGATATTAATTTATCAAGACTGGGAGAACCAAATCTGCATAACCTAAAAATAAAAACACAAAAATATGGTATTTTAAGTGGGTTACCATGGAATAAATTACATCACACCCCTGGTTTAGGGATTGGTAACACACTTTGAGTGTACCTTATCAATGGGACAAAGAGGAACCCTAGTCATTCTGAGGTGAAAGGTCCAGGTGGCTGTGTCCGAAAATCAGTACATCATTAAAACTTGTTATGTTTACAGATGTTGATTGCCATGACGTAGAAGGAGCCTAATGATTTTTACTCCTGATCTATTATTACAGTGGCATACGTACTTCACATTTTAGTTATTACATATTGCAAAATAATGTAATGATATTAGGAATGACCCACAGATTCAGATTTCAAATGTAAACTATATGACACTGAACATGATTCAGTTTCTTCCAGATAATGTACAAAAATTGACCTTGAGAAGTCGTGTGTGCATGCCAAAGTAATAATAGTAGATATGGTTCTTCATTTTGGTTTCACCTGTGTATCAGAATTTGGTTCATTTAACACATGACAGTGTGACTAACGTCACAGGACCTACGAAGTAGGAATTAAGAGGTTTATAGGTCACCTAAGTAGGTCAAATTTCATCAAAAGTAGGTCAGAACTTGCTGGTAACAGTCCCCTAATGCACGATCATGCCAAAAATCAAGGTTCTAATGTCAACGGTTCTCCTTATTTTGCCGGAGAAAGGATTCGGATGGACTAACTCACTGACTCACTCATTACCGGACAATTTGCAAATGAGAGCCTACTTCGTAGGAATAGAACCAAAAGAACCAAGAAGAACCAAGATTTCGAAGAGTTCAGGGATGTGTATTGTGTACCTCGAACATTGATATTCAATTCGCTGTGTGCTGTCTGCGATTTCTTGAATTCCTGGAAATACAGTGGTACAAACGTTTGGTTATACTTCACCCATGGGAAATTAAAAGCCTATTCATTCTGAGGTGAAACGGTGACGGCAAATGTTACATTTAACATCTAGAGTATTGGAGGAGGGAAAGTATTCAGAAAGTGGTTTCACCACTTTTAAGTGTTGGATGCAACAGCTTAAAATGTTGCATTTAACATTACGTCAATGGATAAATAAAATGGAGAAGTATTCGATTTAGATTATTCTACAAAGAAAATATTGCTACTGAATTTACAGTGAAGTTAGTATTACCACCGAATGAGGATGTGATCTTTTTTTATTTCATTTATATCAGGCAAATACATGTTTTGTCGATTGAAAGTAAAATGGCCAAATAAAAGATGGTACATCCTTAGAATGACATCTAACCATGACTGTGACGGAATTACATTTTGGTTAAAACATTTCGTGGAATTCATCTCGATGAACCGAAAGGTATGTTAAAAATTCGTTCTTGAAATAGCGGTACTCCCTAAAAAACTTGAGTGAACTGTTCCACTCAAGTTTGGGTGAAATGAACCTGTTCACTCAGACTTGAGTTACTTTTCACTCAACTTGAGTGGGATCAATTTCCACACCTATGCTTGAGTGAATGTCGCTCAAGTTGAGTGCATTTAACTCAAGTTCAGTGGAAAGTAACTCAAGTTGAGTGAAAATCTCACTCAAGTATTGAGTGGGATCAATTTTCACGCTTACCTGAGTGAAATTTCACTCAACTTTTTTTAGCGAGTACTGTAGTGCAGATCGGTGAGATATAACTTTAATCAAGTAGGATACATTTCAAGAAGGTTATGAAACTTATTGATGTTATACAAATTGTTTTGTATACGCCACCTTGCAGATCAGCGAAGACTATTATTCACTGTTTACAGTCATGACAGGGTAGGCCTAATGTTTTTGTGACTGCATTTCCCCTTCAGGCATTTTCGCCTGTGGATATTTCCGCCTTCCCATATATTTTCGTACTATGACTGTACAAATCTGTAAATATTGACAACAATTTGGAGATTTTTTTTTCTTGTTTTCAATGAGCTTTTTAGGCATTATTAAAAATGTTGTAACAAAGTTAAAATTAAAAAAAAACTAATTTAATGATCATATTTCTATTTGTATTACTTCAAATTAATGACTGAGAATATTTCTTGGTTTAAAATGAAGACAAAATAGACATTGTTGGATATTTTGTGGCAAATATTCAGTTTCTAAAATGTAATCACCAATTTAAATAATTACTTGAATCAGCACATTTATTGCTTAATTTTTTGTTTGGTCAAACTTTTATTCTGTATTCCTGTTACACTTAACACCCCCAAAGTCCAGGATCCCTGGGGAGTGGGGCTTATTAAAGTAATTTCTATCCCTATGTAAAAGCTATTGTTTACTTATTTTCATCCCGAGTTAGCCTGCTGTTTGAGTAGAATCAATCAGTGCTTGACGCAAGGAAATTCATTGTTCACTTTATCTTTGGAACCACTGATTCAAATACCATTGAACCATCCTTGCACCTTTATTGACTTATTATAGAAATTAAAAATAGGGAAAGCTCCAATTTCTTTTTGTTAATATTCCAACTTTGTTACACGTTACATTTGTCATAGGAAGCCGAAGGGAAATATCCGCTTCGAGATTCTGTTTCCGGCGGAGCTAAACGTGGAATGAATTACGTTGTTACATGACTGAGGTACTTGTGTAAATGTTATTAGCCCTTGGAACAAACCAAAACACAATTTATCACTAGAAATGCAACAAAAAGCGAACACTTGCGTGTGGCGAACGTAACGAATTCAAGGGCCGTAACTCATGAACGTTTCTTTGTAGTCATGGTTGTGCGAAGTGCCCGGATGTGCTTCGGTGACAACAACAACGCTTTTGCTCTTCCTACGTTTTAAGATTTCTTTAAATAAGCCCGATCCTAAGGCTGGCTGCGAAGGTCGCCGTTTGAAAATTCGAAAGACCCTTGCAGAACGAGCAAAAAAGCACAGGTGTAAACATGAATGGAAGTATTTATTTTCTCGTTTCACCGAGACGAGAAACATGTCAGCCTCCAGTCGATTACGTTTACGTTGACAACGCGTCGAACGACAGGCTCCGCCCACATTGAGGAAAAAGGTGGGATCGTCAGTATGTTTGAATTGTTGTTGTTGTTGTTTTCTGGATTTCTTATCAACAAGCCCGACCTATTAGGTCGGCCTATAAAATAAAGTAAGTACTCCTTTAACCGTCCATAAATTTGTCCAATCATCTAGACTCACTATAGCTAAATAATATGAAATAAATAAAATTTAAAGTAGGCCGACCATCGAATTACCAGAGTAATACAGGCCCACTTCAAATTATATTTATTACATATTACGAAATAAACTGATTGGTAAAAATATATGATTTTAGGTAACACCTACAGATTCAAACTTACAAATGTAACCTATATTACAATGAGCTACCTCTCGGGCGACATCATATGCCATTAGATTTTAAGTGTATTCTTTGGCACCCTGGACAGACTATATAATTTCAATTTCAATTTATTGTACCAAAGAACAGATAGCTGTCATGGGGCAAGGTACAATTCACAAACACAAATACATTTTCAAGGGACAATATGTTATCCTGAGGTGATAAAAGTTGTCATTTACTGGTAAACCATTTTAAAATATACGTACTGTAGGTGTTATACTTAGTGGACATATGTTTTAAGTTTATTCTGTATTATCTCCAGCCAGACTTGTTGACCATTTTCCTCACTTGAAAGCAGTGAAAGACAAATTTTGAAACAACATTAGATAATTTACAGGGAGATCAGGAAACAATAAAAAACATTTCGTTAATACTCATTGATAGGACCAGAGGACCAATAAGCTTACGCGTAATAGTGTGAATTGTGTCACAACGTTGCTTTTTATAGATGGGGCATTTGAGCAAGAAGTGCCATTCATCTTCTATTTTGCAGAGGTTACAGTTTTTGCATATTCGACTAGATAATGGGATTTTGGAATATCGCCCTCTTTCTATTTCTAGATTAGTAGTGCTCAGTCTGAGAAACGTAAGTGATCTTCATTGCTTTAAATCTTTAACAACATCAAGATAACATTGGTTTAAATTTTATTTTATCATATGTTCTAAGTTTACTGTTATCTTGAGATGCATTCTCAAAAAATATACTGTCCAACTTGTCAGTCAACTTATCAAATTAAGACTGCTTGCTTTATTGTATTGTTGGATGGACGAAAATGGTCTATAGATGTAACCAGTGAGATTCAGAGATTGCAATATACACTGGATATTAAAGAACCAACTTGACTTGACAAGTTTTTCATCCGTTAAATAAGCCTTATATAATAAACGAGATGGATGAAGTTGCTCAAGCCTGAGGCAATATTTTATCATGGTGACCATAATATCGATACTAGGAGGATATACCCCCAATTCAGCTAACGAGCCAATGATACTTGCTCTCTTAGGTAAATGTGAAATGTACTTGCATATTTTGATCGCTGTTAACTTAGTGATTAATTTATCCCAGTTCTCAAATACGTTCAACTTTTCGCTAAATGCCTGCCCCCTCCCCCTCCCCCCCAATTTCAGAAGCATATAGCAATTAATTAATAGTATATGATAGCAGGCAGACTAACACTGTCCCAATTGGCTAAATTCGAGCCTCCATTAAATGCGCTCTGATTGGTTTCTCCATATTTAGAACGAAGACGTTCTCTTAATGTCAGAGCGCTGCAAAAGATCTCAAATTAACAAAGAAATGTACCGTGAAATTTAAATAAAACATTGAGTTGATGGGCCGCGAAATCCGTATGGGAAGCGGCCCTTAAACTACAATTTCAATCAATTAATGTCAGAGTTTGTAAGCTCCAAAGCTGTCGGTGTAATTTCACATTAGTAAGGTATGCAATCTGATGTTATGAGAATGAAGTAAGGATAGCCCTGTGACATCATGTACATGTTGACCAATGCAGATGTAGTCAGGCTGCTGTACCCACACACACTTTCAGGGAGGGAAACCACATTCACTAAAAGAAGTCGGTTCACAGGCCCAGTAAGGATTAGACGAAGAGGCTATCAAAACTGGCACTATTTTATACTTCTTGCCATATGTAATTATTCCCTACACATCGCCGTTTGTCATCCAAATTTTAATATATTTAATCAGTTTCGTTTTAAAAAGTGGTACAGGTCAAGGTCACTGCCAGCTATTAAAATTATATTTATAAGCTGTTCCACATATATGTATCTTCTTCTTTTTCTTCTGCTTAAATTATATTTAACAAACTTCAAAGAAAACAAATTTTCTATATAAAAACAAGACAGATGTATAAACAGGAGACCACTAGTTCAAAGCCAAAAACGAAAAAATCATAACTGTGACGGAATCAAAAATTTTGGTTACAAATTTTGTGAAAATCGTCCTGATGAGCAGAACGGTTTGTCAAAATTCATTTTTGAAATACTGGTACTTTAGAGCAGATTGCTGAAATATATAACTGTTTACTTAAGTCGGAAATATTTCAAGAATGCTATATGAAACTTATTCGTGTTCTACAAATTGTTTTTGTATAAGCTGCCTTGAGGATCAGTGAAGCCATGAAGATTACATGTATTATCAACAAAGTGGAAATAGTGACAACAACAATTTAGAGAGTTTTCTTTTAGTTTTTTCTTGTTTTCAATTAGCCTAATTTTGTAACAAATTTACAATATTAAAAAATATATATATTTTGATTTTTGTTACTTCCAATAAATTGACTGAGAATATTCCATGGTTTCAAATGATGAAAAAATGGACATTGTTGGATGATATTTTGTGGCAAATATGATATTATTCAGTTTATAAAATGTAATCACCAACTTAATTAATTACTTGAATCAGCACATTTGTTACTTAATTCATATTACCAGGTAAAAGCTTTTGTTTAGTTTTTTTTATTTTTTATCCCGAACTAAACTGCTGCTTGAGTAGAATTCATTTGTGCTTGACGCAATAAAATGCATTGTTTTTGTTTTTGTTTTTTTTGTTTGTTTTTTTGTCGAGTTCTCAATCATTCTTTATTTTCTATACATGAATACATATAAGAAAATGTTAAAACTAAGATAAAATATTACATTTTGATACCAATATATTAATGATATGTATAATAAATCAATATAATACTAAGACATGAAAATCAATGGAATTCTTGTATTCTTACTGCATTTTAAGATTGCCATATAAGTTACGTAACCAAATAGATCAAAATATCAATTGAGAAGAGTACAATGGAATCTAACCCATTGCATATTATGCAATGTACTGTAATACTGAGTCTGTATTTTAAACCTACAATGACTATATTTCGGATGAATCAATATATTAATATGCTATGAAAACAGTGGTATCTTAATGCAAAATATGAAAACCTATATTGATAATATTTGTGATAAATCGATATATATTACTATGAGATGGAATCTTGCTGCCCATAACGGTACACAATCCATATCAAAAACATTGGCCAAGACGGATCATTTCACAGGTATTTGCAGATATTTCTTTCTCAGCTCTAATTCATAATCAAAGAGAAAACTTAAGTTTGCATGTGTACCATATTTATACTTACTGATACACATTTTAGCAATTAAAATAATGTGGTTAATTACCTCTTTCTTCTTTGAAGAGAGTGAACATTGTTACAATGTTCACTCTCTTCAAAGAAGAAAGAGGTAATTAACCACATTATTTTAATTGCTAAAATGTGTATCAGTAATGTATCATAGTAGACTCTGTTACACCAAACAGGATGTGATTAAGTTGTAGTGTAATCTGTATATTAGCAATAGAGAAAATTTTGTCTTCAACTATTTTCCAAAAAGCTTTAATAGGCACAATGAAAAAAGAAATGTTCAATAAATTCAACCTCATTACACTGTGTACATTTGTTTGAGTCTTTCTTTCTTTCCTATTTTGTGGAGAAGTATGGCCGTTGGATATATATTATGTAGCATCTTCCATTGTAAAACTTGAAGTCTGGTTTCAGCAGTACAAATGAAAGGCAATCTAAAAATATAATCATTTATTTCAATGCCGGTCTTCCTTTGCCAGAAACCTACTGCACATTGTTTAGATACCCTTTCAGAAGTGATGAAATTTCTAAAATGTCTCGCCTTCCACCCATATATAGACTTTCCACAAAATGAAATATAGTTTTGACTAGTCAAATTATGTTGAAAGTTATCTATCCAGAGTTTTGGGATGGCATTTTTCATAACATTGTATTCAAATATGCGACCTGGTGAAGGGCCAAGTAAATTAACGAGCTGCTTAAATGTACAAAGGCGATCATTGTGGAAAATATTTTTGACTCGTACTATTCCAGCCTTCACCCAATCTTTGAAAAAGAGTGGTTTACCTTGATACTTAATGAGATTGTTATTAAACAAAGCTTGCATTGGGATATCAGGTGGGTTTAAAGAGATTTGATGACTATCTAACCATACAGTAAAGACCTTCCTCCAAAATAGTGATTTGATAGAATCAAGTTGTATGAATTGTTTGCTAGATACTGAACTTTGAAAGGCACTAAGTCTGTGTCCTATTTTGTTGAAATAAAAAAAGGGGACATTTTGCCAAATTTCTGCATTATCTGAAAAAAGTTTGGGGACCCAGCTCAAATAAAAGCTTGTTTGTAAGTCATTCATATCTAACATTTTCAGTCCACCTTGGTTGTAATCTCCTATTAGAACAGTCCGTTTTACTTTTTCAAATGCTTTCTTATTATTTAGGGTTTTTTTCCATAAAAATCTGTATAAAAGTTGGTTTATTTGTGCTAAAATTTTGTCCGGAATTCCAAGTGATTGCATGATAAAAGTAAACTGTGAAATTATAAAGGTTTTTATAATCTGTAGTTTGCCCAAAATAGATAGATCACGTTTTCCCCAGTTTTTCATTATTCTTGTAAAATGCATTGTTCACTTTGGAACCACTCAGACACTCACTAAAATACCATAGAGCAATCCTTGCACCTTTATCAACTTATAAAAGGAAATAAGACGAAAAAGTTTGTTTTTGTCATTATTTTAACAAAATGCTTGTGTAAATGTTATTAGCCCATGGAACCAAACATAATTTATCACTGGAAATGAGACAAAAAGCAAACACTTGCGTGGAGCGGAACATAACGAATTCAAGGGCCGTAACTCGTGAACTTTACCTTGTAGTCATGGTTGCGCGAAGTGCCCGGATGTATTTCGGTGACAAGAACGCTTTTGCTTTTTCAATGTTTTAAGACAAAAATATGCGATGCAAAGAGGAAAAAATATATTAATGTTCATAGAATTATGTGTAAATGAATAAAATCATTCTGTCCCATTTTGGCTTGTCAAACTATCGTTTGATCGAGATGAGAAACATGTCCGCTTCGATTTCGGACAGGCGCAGTGAGAATTTGATGAATTTTACGTTGATTTCTTTGAAAAAGCCCGATCCCAGGCCCGGCTGCGAATGTCGGCGTTTGAAAATTCGGAAGACCTTTGCAGAAGGAGCTAAATATCAATGGTGTAAACGGGAATGTAAATATTTATTTTCTCGTTTCACCGAGACGAGAAACATGTCAGCCTCCAGTCGATGACGTTTACGTTGACAACGCGTCGAACGACAGGCTCCGCCCACATTGAGGAAAAAGGTGGGTTCGTCAGTATGTGTGAATTGTTGTTGTTGTTGTTGTCTGGATTTCTTACCAATAAGCCCGACCTAAGGCCGGCTTCGCCGGCCTATTAGGTCGGCCTAATATATAGCCCTCCCGAGTATGAGGGCTATAGGTCGGCCCCAGTCACCTCCAGCGAGGGTTTTAGATAATTTTATTACGAATCACCCACCTCTGAAACTTCCGTACATCTAATCTCTATCCCCTCCTGCGCACTATTTTAAAATCTTGCGCACTATTGTGAAATAGTGACGCATATATCGCCGTCTGAATTTTCCAGTCGAAAACTTCAACTCTCTACGCGCCATGTTGGTGACGTCACGCTATATGTGTATATGGGCCATTTGCAATTGAACATGGCGCGCGAAGTGAAAGTCGTCGACTGGAAAATTCAGACGGCGATATATTCGTTACTATTTCACAACAGTGCACAAGATTTTAAAATAATGCGCAGGAGGGGATAGAGATTAGATGTACGGCAGTTTCAGAGGTGGGTGATTCGTAATAAAATTATCTAAAACCCTCGCTGGAGGTGACTGGGGCCGACCTATAGCCCTCATACTCGGGAGGGCTATATATTATTTAGCTAGACTCACTACCGTTAGATTTTCAGACATATTTCACAAAACAATCTGATGTACATCGATACAACACTAGGGAACAGCTTTTCAATCTACATAGGCCAATAATATCTATCGCTCAAATCTCTCATTTTATTCTCTCAAAATTAAAGAACCCCGGCTGTGGAACAAGTTGCCTCCATCCATTAAAAATATCAACTCTATCTCATTATTTAAATCAAAAACTAAAACAGCACCTCATCGAAAACTGACCTGTTTCACAGTTATTGCATGGAATTTTAAATAGATATGCTATACCGGTACTGCTTTTTTGTATTCCTCATCAAGCGTCGATGATTATTATATAAATGTTTTGGGGTTTTCTGGGATAGAACAAGCCCCTTGGGGTTTTATTCCTGCCAAATTATATATAATCGGCAAAATTTAAGAATATTTATTTATGACTCTTTAATTTTGAATGCCACTGATGTACATGATGATTGTGCGATGTTTCAATATTGGTGAATAAATTCAACTGAAAAACTCTAGGCAGGTTCGAAGTGGGAACGTAGAAATTGACTGGATAAAATGAAGATGCCAGGCCCAGCTTAAAGCTGATCACCATATTTAATTCAAATGGGTTTACATTATTTTTCAGTCCAAAGAGTACTTTGCTAATCAGTGAACAGTTTGTTGAATTTTGCGTACCAAGTTCAGGTAATAACGAACGAAGTTCGGGACCGCGAAGCGGTCCGGAACGGAGTTCGTTAAATAGGTAACATACATGCATTACGTGAGACAAAATACAGATACAGAACCTAATCACAAACCCAGTGTAAATCCATGTAAAGACAGACAATCATCGAAGTCTATCATGTTCAGATTTCATCGTTTGCGTGGGTGTTTTTTGCGGGGGCTGCCATATTGGATTTGAGGCAGTGTGGGTAATAGCTAAAATTAGAACAGTATCGAAATTTAATCTAAGAATATTTGCTATAGATTTGAAAAAAAATTAGGATAAATATGCTAATAAATTCAAGGATGAATTCCCTTCCCGGTTCCGATTCCCTTCCGACTGATAGAATATTTGGCGAAAACGCCCGAGTGTCGTCTCCACTTCCCGCACGCAAATGTTTGCAGAGTGCGGTCAGACCTCTTTTTTCGCGAAAATGGCACTTTACATCAGTGCAGAAATTTCATAAAATTTAGTTCTACGGCAAGAAAAAGCTGTATAACGTGTCCATCTATAACAAGCTTATATTTATTAGGCCTTGAACATCTGATGTTTCGCAAAGAGATAATCGGTTGTTCATTTAAAAAATAAACATTTGCCACGAAGTTGTGACACAGGCGCCGGCCCTAATAATGTTAATTTCAGTGAAATAAAAGCGAAATGTCAATATATGAAATGTTGTTGTTGTTGTTGTTGTTGTTTACGTACGAACAACAACACGGCATATACAGATATAGACACGACATATGATATTCACTAATTTCTCTTTATTCAACCAAATTTACATAATTAGTGCAGCTGCCTGTGGTTGTGACCTTACGCCGTAGCAAAATCATGCCATCCAAGTTCTTTCGCTGACGTCCGCGTGATAAATTAGGTCATCCAAAGTTCGCCAAAAAATCGGAAAGGGGGTCACAACAAGCTGATTATCAATAGGGAATTTAATTATAACAGGCAAGAAATCATTTCCAAGTAAACGGTGACACTGCGATTGTCTGAATCGCCAGATATCATCCATTCACTTCAGATTATAGCCTAGATCTAGACATTAATGGGTACGGACAACCAAGTTGCAAAAAGTTTATGAAACAAACACATTCATCAAGCTATAGTTTATTGCAGATTTTATTGTGTTTAGATCCGTACACTTCTGAGGTGTCAATTCATGAATAGCTTTGAAGTCCAACAGCAAAATTTTACCAAGAACTCAAACAACTGATAAAACGAAATTTTAGAAAGTCAGATTCCTCATATTTAGACAACACATCATTAACTTATATCCGTGGATTGTACATAGCGGTGCAAGGACATTTCCCCCGGTGGACATCAATTTCTCCCTGGACATTTTCCGATATTTCCTTCTGTGGACATGCATTTCCCCCTTCCTATATATTTTTGTACTATGACTTCGTACAAATGTTTAACAAAATTGAAATATTGACAAAAACAAATTTGGGGGCATTTCTCTATTATTATTCATTATTTTCTATAATTCGGCATGATAAAACAATAGCTACCGGTAGTATACATATACTTTAACAACTATTACGTAGTCATAAATAAATAAATATTTTGATCCATACGATAGAATAGAATAGATGTTTATTTGCTAATTAGCACCTGCATGAATGAAAAACAAAAAAAGCACCTTCATGAGGCGAACAATCAATAATGTAACATACGTGTAACATATGTTTATGCTATGTTTATGCTATGTTTATTAAAAGCTACGACAATGATATTCTGTTTGATACAGTGAAGTCACTGAGGGATTTCTCTCCCCTGAAGAGCTTAATTTTAACACAGAATTAAATGAAAGAAATTCTAAAAAGAATGGTCCAGTTCTAATTTCAACACTTTTTTTTAACAGAATCTTTCACTTCCCCAAGTTGTAGAAATTCATCTCAAATCTCCTGTTGTGCGGGTGGCGACGGCGCTGTAATTGACAGAACAGCCAATCTTGTTTGGAGCCTCTGTTATCGCCATATTGTATCTAAGAGTTTTATTATATCATTCAGTCAGGTTCCACAGAGAACCTTGAAAATAACAAAATGAACAATAGCTTCCAATTAGTACAGAAATTAAGTAACAAACATGCCGATTGAACTAATTATTTGAATTTTAAAAACACTGTGAATATTATCATATATCTCAACAAAGTATCACCCAGTAATCTCTCTTCGATTAGTTTGGCATTCTTAATTTTTCATTCAAGGATAAAATTAAAATAATTCTATCAGTTTAATAATTTATAATGAAGAAGCATCCCAATATTTTGTGGTTTATATATTCGATCAACATACTTTATCCCAGATCCAATCCAGAGTATCAATTCTGATCGAATGCGCCTATGTATATAATTTCCAATGTCCCTTCCAAACTTCCGTAATATAACAGTGACTATATAAACCTATATGGTTGGCGAAAAAGAAGAAGAAGAAAAAAATGATACGAAAAAGGCAAAGTCAGAAGCGAACAAAAGAAGTATACTTCGTTCGTTTCTAGGCTTTGCCTATTTCATATTATTCAATCCAATTTGTTGGCTAAAGGGAGTCTACTGTGTCGAAGGTGTAACCAATAGCATGATAGAGTTTTCTGCCCCTGAAATCATCACCTCCACGCAGAGGTATTGTGCCTGTTGAACTAACGTGTGCTTGGAGAACGGAGATCAGCAAGTGCGCCATGTTTTGTAAACAAACTCGTTGTTTGGGGATGATTTCCCGTCTGATTTCCTTCCTTTAAAGTAGTGAAGCTGATCTGATTATACACATGATGCTGTATTATATGTGGGCACATTCGGTATATCACCTCACTAGGTGGTTTCCTCGAAATAACAGATTAAAGTTGTAAGTGGTAGGATTTGCTGAACCGTCTATTCTCCAGAAGAGGTCCATATTTCGTTACCTAATCAGGTTTGGGATAAAGCATTAGAGCTTTTTTAGATCCATCGAGCTTTTTTAGCTTGATCGAGCTTCAAAAATGTCACTTTTACTCGTACTTATCATGGGATGTCCAATTTCCGCATAGAAGCGTGCGTCCACAGTTTCACCGTGCTGAGCTGAACATGGAAGAAGTTCAAAACCGAAACAATCTCCCTTGTTCACAATTGCGTTGTTGTTATATTTCATATCAAATTATTCTTATGATGCACAGTCAACAACGTTTTCTAACCTCCTGTCTTGTCATCAACACTTTACATCTCCTCATCAAACGTCCAACTTGAGTTCAACATGGCGTCTCGCTTTCACTATGATTGGCAAGCCCACGTGATCGGATATGCCGAAATATGGATTTTTAATTTTGCATCGGGTATGGTGGGCCTGAATGCACATCATGTAGGCCTACATACAAACCAAACTTTTATTTGGGCAAATACTTATGGGCTGTCAGTTTGTGTAATTTCGGCGTTAACTGTTACGTGTATATTTTCAGTAAACTCAGCATGGGACTTGCACCCACATTTTGCCTCCATTATGAAAAAACCTCGTGTGTTGTCCTTTCTCTATGATACAATGACGTCACTGGGGATTTTCCTCCCTCAGAAAAGCCTAATTTTAACACAGAAGTAAATGGAAAATACTTCGAAGAAGGCTAGTTCAGCTCTGATTTTAACACATAATTTGAACGGATGTACTATTTTTACTTCGCTAAGTTGTAGAAATTTATCTCAAGTATATGAGAGAAGATTTTTAGGAAAAACCTGTTGAGCTCCATTGAGGCCTAGGTTAGAAATCCCCCAGTTGTGCGGGTGGCGATCACGGCACTGTAATTGATAGAACAGCTGATCCTTTGTTTAGAGCCGCTGTTACTTCCGTTGTGTCTAAGAGAATTCACTACAGAGAAGTGTTCAGGGGAGGCAATTGCTACGGCCTAGGGATCATTTCTCGTACACTTTTCACGGTTTATTTCAATTTTATATAAAAGTAATTCCTTGAAAGACACAAAAATTGACCTGGTTAGTGCTGGGATCAAGACCCTTCCCTGGAAGGAGTTTCGCGGGTTACGTGACCTTTCTCTGTACGTGCGGGAGCAGTTATTAACTGGACTTTTTCGGTACCTCTAACCCACGAGAGAGAGCAATTCCCGTACAGCAGACGTAAGTCGCAATTTTATGCTGAATTGTTGTAAATGTTATCGTTCATGCACTAAAATAGTTTATTTGGGTATTTTTAGAAGAAATAATATACTAAGTGGACAATTCATCAATCTGACTGTTCCACAATCAAAGGCTAAACAGCGACTGTTGTTATTTGGATGAAAACTGATATTGTTTTATCTCCGGAAAATCCTCGGCAATCATCGGAAGTATAACTCCTCGGCCATCAATAACTGATAGCGAAGCCAGTAATTATCCGATTTTAATTTTGATAATATGTTTGGAATCCTAAAGAAATACTCATTTCAGAAATATATAGATTGATATATGTTCATTCTATTTCATGGCGAAAAATTCAACCGGAACATGGCACTGATTTACTGGAAATGTGAATTTGCCGCCATTTGACTGTGAACGTTCGTTCGCAGACGGAGAGGGGCAGTCGAAGAAAAACAATGACTGCGCCCCGTGTCACATGACATAAACACAGCTGTCGAAATGGGATTGTCGTCTGGCTTTCGTAGAATGAAAATCATGGTCATCAGTCATTTTACATATATTGGTTGGCAATAAAATGGACTCCCCGCGTGATGGAAACCACATGTAAGTATGCCCCAGAAAACAATTTACAGAAAAATAATACTTCCAATGATACCAAGAAGTGGAAATTTTAACAGACAATTTAAACTTCATCCCCGCACATAAGCAATCCACATAGGAAGTCACCACGTGCTTTGAACGCGCGCAAGTGCAAGGTGTACGAGATTTGATCCGTACGAGATCCGATCCCGAAGCCGTAAAGCCTTTAAACTGCATGAATGCACATTTGCACCAGTCAACATGTGGGAGACAACTTGGTAGTAAGTTTCGCGAGAATAAAATAACCTAGCAGAAGTTCAAGTCATATGTGCCAAAATGTACTGTGGGCTGGTGGCACTCAACTGCACAGATTAGTGTCTCTGTAATAATATTGTAACGATTTGTTATTATTGGATATGATTTTCAATTATTAGCGTCATACTTATGACTTGTATGACTGCCCTCTGATACGCTTGATAAAACTAGCTCTCTGATACGCTTGATAACGCTAGCCCTGTGATGGTTTGATAACAGTAGACCTCTGATGGGCTTAACCGTTGCCCTCCCATAGGCTTGATAAAACGAGCTTGATAGGCTTGGCTACATCCGCTTTCTCAAATTGTTAGCAACACTTGAACTCTAATGCTACGGCAGGTGCAATATTAAGTTATCCTGGCAACGTCTATCCCCAGTCACACTCCGAAGCCACTCGTTACATGGTTCCGTCTTATTTTGTTAAATACTCCTGCTATATCTGTCAGCAAGCAAACTAATTTTCAACAAGAGGAGTATTTCCAGACAGTACCAAATTGAGCGACTTCACATCTATCGAATGATTACTTGGTGGTGAAACTCGTTGAATATATTATTTTACGAAACATTGTCATCAGAACCAATAGTAGCAGTTGCCTCTTTCGTGTCAAAATGCAAACACAACGTTTACAGACATGAATTAACACTGGCGCTCCAGGCATGCCACCAACTATTAAGTATGAAATCAGGGATACCAAGTTCCAGATATACTGTCCCATGATTTGATCTATACTAACCCACAGTATTTTATTTTGCCCAAATAAAAGTTTGGTTTGTATGTACATGATGTGCATTCAGGTCCACCATACCTGATGGAAAATTAAAAATCCATATTTCGGCATATCTGATCACGTGGGCTTGCCAGACCATAGTGAAAGCGAGACGCCATGTTGAACTCAAGTTGGACGTTTGATGATGAGATGTAAAGTGTTGATGACAAGACAGGAGGTGAGAAAACATTGTTGACTGTGCATCATATTATGAAATATAACAACAACGCAATTGTGAGCAAGGGAGATTGTTTCGGTTTTGAACTTCTTCCATGTTCAGCCCAGCACGGTGAAACTGTGGACGCACGCTTCTACGCGGAAATTGGACATCCCATGGATGATCAGTACGAGTAAAAGTGACATTTTTAAAGCTCGATCAAGCTAAAAAAGCTCGATGGATCTAAAAAAGCTCGAAATAGCTTTATCCCAAACCTGCTAATACCTACATTTATTCGTACGGGCTGAACTTCTACTAAGTCAAGGTGGTCTACATTTAAATAATGAATTTCTTTACACATCTGTCAGGCGCCCCATGTTAGTTAGAACATGACTCAGTCCACACACGGGTTACTAAGACTCCTATGACTCAGTCCACACACGGGTTACTAAGACTCCTAAATTCTTTACTACTCCCGTAGATCACCAGATCACATGTAACAGGCTGTTGAGAAATGGAAATGAGTACAGACGAGTCGCCAGTTCCCACCCACCAAATTGAAATTGCGTCTATTTCAGAAGGAAAGGGTTTGATTGGTATATTCATTATCTTGATCGCCGTACAATTGTCTATCCTTTATTAACAAACAATCTTAACTGGGGATAAACTGAACTGCAGGGAAAATAAAATTACATTTCTTAATGAGAGGTGTCAGTTCCGACCCACTGTCGCCAGTTCCGATTCAACCTCGTTTTGACATTGACCTTTGACCCAGATATAAACAAATGTAATTGTAAGACTTGTTTGTCCATGGTATATATATGGACGTCTCACATGTTGTAAGACATGTTGGTATCGTGACGTTGATTTGTCTACGAAACTATCTTACATGTTTTCGGGAGTGGACTCGGGTGTGTTAACATGACTGTATTACATGTACTGCTCAACTCAGGAACTCAGACAAACACAGTATATGTGATATGGATGAAATATGTTTTAATCAATCAATCCATATCAATTTTGTGTAGAATATTGCTGATAAATGAGATGCTTTCAATTTTGGTACTTTGATAATTTCGTAATAATTTTAGTCTGCCCGAAAATGACATGCCTGGTGGGCTGTCATCATGCTCTGGGTACAGCCAGAGCATGGCTAAAAATGACATGCCTGGTGGGCTGTCATCATGCTCTGGAAACAGCCGGAGCATGGCTCTATAATGTTGGTTTGGGAAGAACATGACTGCAGTACCTGTTTACAAAAGATAAAGATGCAGACTGCAGCTCATGTCTTCCCTCAGTGGCAGTTGGAACAGAAGAGGGCATGCACATATATACTTTGCATGATAAATACATAAGATTGTTGACACGTGGAACATACTCTCGCCACAACACAATACCAAAATAATCTTTGACACACTAAACATCTATGAAAACCCAGCCACTGCATAAATGTCGTATTTTGGACCATATGTCGATATGACACAAACAGATATAAGGAGATCAATAGAAAGGGCGTATGTTCTCAAATACTCTAGGAAATAGTGATGTGGCGATGAAGCATATCCATCGTGTCAACAAACACATATATGTTAGATCAGTTGACCAAAAAGGCAAATTAAGTATTCAAATACTCTTACTTGAAATTATTCAAATCTGTTAATGTTTATAATTAACAAATCAAATCTTTAGTTTGAATATAGTATAAACATTAACTCAAAAGGATCTATGACAAACAATGTATTGAGATCTGCTGTGTCATTAAATACCCTAAAACAAGAGAGTTAGGCAGGCAATGCCTCCATGGAACAACACACATTACAAAGGGAGAATTCAAATCTCCTCTGAGCCTAAAATATAACATAGAATAAACCTAAACACTGATCGACGCATGGTAAAGCAAGTTACCAACACCCAGCAGCTAGTAACAAACATCACCAAACAGTGCAAGATTCGTCTCTAAAATTTAGATTATGCTCAAATATATGACATCCGTTAAAAACAAAGTTTCAAATAACTTTGCAGCTAAATCTGCCTAGTTAACACAGCAAAATCTCAACACACCGCTGCACTAAACCCTTAACAAGTCAATTGCAAATACTGTTTAACTCAAATTAAAAATAAGTAAACTTCTCTCACCTGTTTACAAAAGATAAAGATGCAGACTGCAGCTCATGTCTTCCCTCAGTGGCAGTTGGAACAGAAGAGAACAATATACCATGTGCTTAGTAGTTTTGAAGGCAAAATCACATGACCTCTATGTAAACAGATGGGGCTCTCCCGGGGCTCTGTACAGGGGGAGACCCATATATCTACATGTACTTTAAACTAGTAAACAATCAGAGACTAAACTGATCAGTCTCTGAGGGGTTACATTCACCCCTCCTTAAAAGAGGAATTTTGAGCCGAAATCGAGATCAAAAGTTCCACACACCACTGGTGGAATCAGTCGCACAGCCTGCCAGGTGAAAGTAATAAAAAGATACAAATATCTGTAATTCATATGGATAACAACAGATAGGCAAACAAATAGGTGTTAAATATTCAGGTGAGCTCAAGTATACTGATAAATCTATCTTCAATGCAAATTTACAAAGAATATGATTCAAGATAGTGTTTGAAAAGGTGAATTTCTTATGTAATGGGACTCCTAACGTCGACAAGTATTATGCAATGAAAACAAAAAGATGAATATGCCAAAAGTATTTAAGTGTCTCATACGCCAAATATACATTCACTACGCAACCTATCATGGTACCACTAGAAAAATACCTGATAACAAACGTAGGACATATTTCAACCAAAATACAACCAATGTGATTGGCTGCTCATCACATGTCGAGCTTTACTTACACGATGAATAACAAAGATTCAGTTATAAGATAGCTCACGAGTCAATTATAGTAAATTCCCAGACAATTAAAAGACACGTTTACAATTCATCAACCCAATTTATGGTAACTGCTCTTAAAATGAAAATGTTAACACCTAAGTGTTGGTAAACCGTTGACAAATGAAAATGTAAAGTTCACACATATCTCAAGAGTGTAGACAATGACTGGAGCAAAAAATCAGCAGACAACAGACCAATGCAACTGAAACATACAGAGGGAGGTAACTTAAAACAAAACCCTGACACCCAGGCATCTAAATATAATGAGGATCTAGTAACAGGTCCTGGCGGGACGTGAACCTACATTCTGATTTAGAGAAACCTAAAGCATCCATTTAATATGGATACATAGTATGCATGTGGGTGCCATAAATATCTCATATATTATATGATCACCATGGTCTCTGTCAACTAACATCAACTCCATCCGAAACACAATAATGCAAATATTCCCTAGCATATTATAACACATGTAAATATGAAACATGATAAATATGGGGAGTGCATTAATACAAATGAATTCACTGTATATATCTATACAGCATAAAACAGTTACCACAAGCAAAACACTAAACAATACCATGTGTATTTGTATATACATGTAACATGTTGTGTGTAAGAATTGTGAATAAACTTTAGTTCATATCAATTATTCCAAACACAAATGTGTATTATGTTTGATGTTCCAAATAATTACATTGAGAATTAAACCAATTCTCTCGGTCATAAAGACACGAGGTAACACCTAATTTACAAATGAACAAGATTTTAAATATAAACTGAACCAGTGGGAATTAGTGTCAACGTCTTACATATGTTAACCTGTGTTTGTGTGTACATGAATATGAAGTGTATGCTGCAAACATTATTGTTGCAATAACTATGCATAAATACTATACATGTACAAAAATATAAATGTGCTATAATCAAACAAAGCATGGCCACATGGGATCAAGTCCACAAGTTGAACTGAAGAACTTTAAGTGCAGTTTTACTCAAAAAGGATTACAATTCAAACGGCTCCAGTTCAATCAACCAATTGCATTAATTAATTAATTAATAACTGACACTGGAGATGTATGAGAATAATCTGATGATAGAATTCCATAAGTAAATGCCCCGATCACAAACTAATATGTTGATGTTGTTATTGTTTTGAATCGGTTTGTTTACTTCCTGTTCAGCCATTTTACTGTATGACCAGAATGAGGCTTGGGTCAGAATGAGGCTTTATCTAGGCCTTGTGGAAGGGCAGGTCAAGGATCAGCAAGATAGGTGGATATCAGCTGATTATATAATACCATATCTGCAGAGCCTGCCTCGATGATAAGCCTACAGGATATGGAGACAAGCCTAAACAAAAGACTGTTTACTCTAAGCTGTCCTTGACCAGTGTAGACCTCCCAACAGATTTTAAGAATGGCCATTTCTTGTAAACTAAATTTGAGCAATCTGCAAATTCTATACACTCATATTCTAGAATGGAAATTAATGTGTCTGGTTTTCCTGTTCTGCTCACAGAATTAACACAACTGTTAATTACTTTCAAAGTTGTTCCACACTTCAACAAATAAAACAGATCAACTCATTCAGCAGAACAGTTACTTTGTTTCATAAACTAAAACAAATGTTTTCTGGACAAGACCAAGATGTTTTGAATCCAAAAGTGCTTATGCCTACTGAATGTCAAACTGTTTTCATTATTTGAGTGATTCTAGAAAAACCAGCACATTTCAATCCACAGATTTAGTGAAACTGACCATTTTTCCCAGATAAATAAAATCTTTTCCCAGATAAATAAAGTCCCATGTGGCACAGAATAAATAACCATAGCACATAACATAGCATTTAGAATACAATGGAAAAGAAAGATGCTCTGAGACCCACAGGGTTAAAGTTTTCTTACCTGATGAAATAAATGTCAACTTGAAGTAATGGAGGTATGTCTTTACGGTCTGGCTGTCTATGTTGGAATGACAGAAACAGGGCCTGTCAGGGATAAGACACCCCAATCATGTGACCTCCTGGCCCCTGATAAGGGGAGAGTTGCTGGGAGACCATTTCTTCAGCAAATATGGGCATTATAACTTGGTGAACCAAGGCAACAATCTGGAGCAAGGCTCCAGAGGGGTGCCAGGGTTTACACTCTCCCCCCCTTTAAAAGGCACAGGAGGAATGAACACATGAAGGATGCCGTAGCCCACTTCAAAACAACCAGACACGCATTGCCCCCACTCGTCAACACCTAAATCACCCAGGCAGAAAATTGTTTCCCATATTTTGCTAACAAGGGTCAGGGTCCATTTGTTCAACATTCAGTTGGCGCTTATTGTCCCAGGTGTCCCGGTCATTCCCTAGATCGTCAGAATCTGGCTGGTTGTCCACCGTGACCCGAACCCGTTTTGCTGTCTCTCCGGTTGGCATCTGCATGCGACGCTTCAGGGCCTTCCCGCGCCATAGGTTTGGGCGGTTCTTGCCTTGCAGGGCTTTCTGTCTGGATATTTCTGCACGAAGGATCCTTTCGGAGCAGTTGTGGAACAAGCGTGGGTCCTGTGTTGCCGGAGGAATGACTTGCTGACCAGATATCAGCTGTCCCAGGCACAACTCAATGGCAATAGTGCCATTAACATCCGGGTGTACTGAGTCTTTCATGTACCAGCCTGGGACATCACTGATTCTCCCGGTCCTCGTATGGAAGATGGTAGCCAGATCAAGGACCAGCAACCCATGTTGTTTGGCCAGCTTGCAGAGGTCCTTGTTGAAACTTTTCCGTGCGGGGTCGAGAATGTTCTCCGGGAGTTGGTTTCGACGAGAGGCTTGAATACGCCAGCCAGCCTTGTACACTGTGCACACCGTTATGTTGGAGGAGATGGACTTAGCCAAGGGAATGATGTTTTTCATGTCCGCTATACCATATCCACCACATCCAGCAAAGATATCGTTGATGCCAACACAGAGGACAAGGTGGTCGGTTTTCACCCCCTTCGCAACAGCCTGGAAAATGATGCCCAGGAGATCCCCAGCAGCCATCCCACCAAAGGAGAATAGCTCAGCATTGAGTTTGCAAGAGTCCACAGACCGGAAGATGGAGTCTGAGAGAACCAAGAGCCGGGACGTTAGTGGAAGTTGGACATCCAACCACTTCTGTTCCAGGACCTTAAATCGGCGAGTGTCACTGGAATATCTTATCAGGACCTTTGCGTCCCGTCCGCTGTCTCGGCCTAGGCTCTCCAGTTCCCGGTACATCCTGTTCTCCCATTTCTCTTTGATGGGCACAACTGCTACACTCCGCATTCCCGTCATGGGCTTGGTGGTCCCTGCAGCATAGATATCTTGTCCCTGTGCCACCATCGAGGGGCTACAGGAATCCTGATCCATGCCTTGGAGAGCACCAGCCTGGGGCACGGATGTTCGTTCGAATCCCCTGGCCACCGTCGAGGGGCTCAAGGGAGTCTTGGCTTGGGTGAAAATCTTTGGTCCAGCAAGCATTACCCTCGTTGGGGTGGCTGTAACTACGGGCCGTAGAAGATCTGCCAACATCTGGTGGTGGTGCTGTTCGCTCCGCACCAAACACGCCCTGGCCTGGTCACGTTGGCTACGGTAAAGGTCCCGTTCCTGTTTCACTGCCTCAAGCTCACGAACTCAGACAAACACAGTATATGTGATATGGATGAAATATGTTTTAATCAATCAATCCATATCAATTTTGTGTAGAATATTGCTGATAAATGAGATGCTTTCAATTTTGGTACTTTGATAATTTCGTAATAATTTTAGTCTGCCCGAAAATGACATGCCTGGTGGGCTGTCATCATGCTCTGGGTACAGCCAGAGCATGGCTAAAAATGACATGCCTGGTGGGCTGTCATCATGCTCTGGAAACAGCCGGAGCATGGCTCTATAATGTTGGTTTGGGAAGAACATGACTGCAGTACCTGTTTACAAAAGATAAAGATGCAGACTGCAGCTCATGTCTTCCCTCAGTGGCAGTTGGAACAGAAGAGGGCATGCACATATATACTTTGCATGATAAATACATAAGATTGTTGACACGTGGAACATACTCTCGCCACAACACAATACCAAAATAATCTTTGACACACTAAACATCTATGAAAACCCAGCCACTGCATAAATGTCGTATTTTGGACCATATGTCGATATGACACAAACAGATATAAGGAGATCAATAGAAAGGGCGTATGTTCTCAAATACTCTAGGAAATAGTGATGTGGCGATGAAGCATATCCATCGTGTCAACAAACACATATATGTTAGATCAGTTGACCAAAAAGGCAAATTAAGTATTCAAATACTCTTACTTGAAATTATTCAAATCTGTTAATGTTTATAATTAACAAATCAAATCTTTAGTTTGAATATAGTATAAACATTAACTCAAAAGGATCTATGACAAACAATGTATTGAGATCTGCTGTGTCATTAAATACCCTAAAACAAGAGAGTTAGGCAGGCAATGCCTCCATGGAACAACACACATTACAAAGGGAGAATTCAAATCTCCTCTGAGCCTAAAATATAACATAGAATAAACCTAAACACTGATCGACGCATGGTAAAGCAAGTTACCAACACCCAGCAGCTAGTAACAAACATCACCAAACAGTGCAAGATTCGTCTCTAAAATTTAGATTATGCTCAAATATATGACATCCGTTAAAAACAAAGTTTCAAATAACTTTGCAGCTAAATCTGCCTAGTTAACACAGCAAAATCTCAACACACCGCTGCACTAAACCCTTAACAAGTCAATTGCAAATACTGTTTAACTCAAATTAAAAATAAGTAAACTTCTCTCACCTGTTTACAAAAGATAAAGATGCAGACTGCAGCTCATGTCTTCCCTCAGTGGCAGTTGGAACAGAAGAGAACAATATACCATGTGCTTAGTAGTTTTGAAGGCAAAATCACATGACCTCTATGTAAACAGATGGGGCTCTCCCGGGGCTCTGTACAGGGGGAGACCCATATATCTACATGTACTTTAAACTAGTAAACAATCAGAGACTAAACTGATCAGTCTCTGAGGGGTTACATAATCATCAACATGATAAATTTTCCGCCAAAATAGGGTCCTAGCTGGATATTTCGTTTTGAATGTCTTCATCTCATAAGTGAACATCTGACGTTAAAGAATGCGGGTTGGGGATGATAGGGATATGGTCGAGCTAATCATATTGGTAAGATATTTTGGACACTGAAATAACTCCGATGGTTAATAAGCGTATACTCACTCGAAAATGATGATAAATCAACGGTACTTCTATATTTTACCTCTGAATAGCAGATTAAAGGGAAGAAATGCTAATCAGCACTCCAGTTACGATTTTACGTAGTGAGCGCTGCGTTCACAAGACATTTTCAGGCCATGATATGACCCAGCTTGGCCATCCATGGATGATGGTGGTTCGGAACTGGGTCTGTCATTTGATGTCAACAAGGGGGCAGGTAGCCTTTGGAGAGACACCCCAGTAAATAAATTTATGACAGATACATAGTACCATATAGATGATAATTATATATGTGAGAAACAAAACATCAAAACTTTGATCAGAAGCCCTGGCAGACGACACGGTTTTTGACCAACGGCGAGTCCTGGTGTTTGTACGTAGACCGATGTAGTCGTGTGTATGGCGTGGATCTGCAAAGCTGTCTAACAAAATCAGTGAATGCATAATATAATTTAACCATGATTGAGAGGTTGATCAACTTGCTTGAATACTCCTAATGTTTTATGATTTCGCGTGATCATGGTTATGACAAGAAGCAATATTTTGAGAAGTGGGTCGGAACTGACACTGGATCGGAACTGGCGACGTCACTGTATACATATTATAGCTTTAAAAATCAAGATAACGCAACAAAGACATGAACTGAATATTTTTACTTTCAAATAAAAATGGGTAAATTAAGTTGATTATGTTTGTCAATTCAAAAGAAATGCCAAACATTTTGCTGAATTGCCCAAAAGATGCACCATGGCTGGTGATGCAGACTCTGTCCGCTCCCATCATCCTTTCAAAATGGCCTGATGGGAAACAAGGAATCAGGTACAAATGTAGCATTAATCTAAGAATAATAAATTGTGCAGAATAAAACTGGAAAAAATGTGGCCCATCATTTGGTGTGACAGTGTCCCATCTAAGAGATTTAACATAAAATTACCAGGTCTGAGATTACACTGACTAATGGTGTCTTAGTCACCATTGATATTGTTGCAATATCATTGCAGCCAATCAGCTGCCATGATTACCACTTTTGTTAAGTCTAGCTCACACCTTTCTGACACAGTGAGCCAATCAACATCCTGGATTGGAACTTCCATTTTATCCAATGCCTGTATTGTGCTAGTCCCCTATTTTCTTAACGTGAACAGTACACGCGTGCCCTTGACTTCCATTAAGCTTACCATCAGAGCGTCAATCACAGTCAATTGAAATATCTTCATCTGGAAGTGTGTTGTTTGTTAGGAGCTTGTTCCTTACATCTCATGATTAACGACTGTTATCATGGTTATGGTCATGATGCTTGTCCTTAAGGATAGCATCTTTGCATCCGGCAAACATCATACCTTTGACGTCACAAAATGCTACGTGTTCCTGTTCATCGACCATAGGAGACATTTCGATTAGGTGACCTCACTCACAGGTCTCATAGGCCGACAGCGAATGAAAATATGTCAGAAAGGATTGGAGGCTCTGGAGAAGTGGAGGAACTTATTGTATTCGAAAGCTGTAACTCAAGAAGGTTACCTATTCTCTTCACTTTTTTTTTTTTTGCAGACAAGTGGTGGTGTTTCTCTTCAGTTTGTCCCTGTTAGCTCCTCAGTTATACGTCCTGGTCCAGCCCCATACCATGAGATACTGTGGACAACCATTGTTACCTATGCTCATCGTCTCGATTGTCTTCACCATGATTATGTTAGGTAAGTGAACATGCCCATTACTAGGGAAGATTCTTAGATTGTATCCCCCAACATCTTTTCTTATTAGCAGTGGGAACAATTTCTTTTGAACAAATCTGACCTGGGTGATTTGGGGTGTACCACAAGTGGGCTGATTTCGTCTCGCCCTCTAAATATTGTTATTAGTGCCGAGACCAGGGAGCTGAGCTGACACACAATATCTTTGGTCAAGCTCTTCCAGAAAATGTTAAGATATTCTGATGGCCACACTGAGGACATCACATGCAGTGATATCATTTTCCCAGCATTTGTTTGAGCTTTTTATTCATGCAATTTTATGCACAAAAACTAAATTAATAAATAATTATCTGATGTGAAATAAGTTTTTCCCTACTTTCAAACCTGCACAAAAGCAAAAACTCTAAAGAGAAAAAAATCTCTTTTCTGGTACCTCACATGGCCACCATTTAGAATTTAACAATGATTCTCTGATCATATGCAAATACATGAAATAAGTTCAAAATGTCCCCAATATGAAAGCTGTATTGTAACAAAATTTCCACTCTCTATTTTTCTCCATTTGAATGAGAGGAAAGTTCACCAGGGCATATAGGGTTAACACGTTGACTGCTGCCTACAATATACATGTACTCGTAGTGAATAAATTTCAACCATGCCGTAAACTTGATATGGTGGCCTCAAATGCTGGCAGATTGTGTACACTATGTACAGGTTGTCTGATAACGGGGGTTTTTCCCAAAAGCATGGTGGCGTTTCAAATGTTGTATACTCACAGGCAGAAGTCAAAAGTGTTGGGCAAATTTTTATCATGATATTGAAGAGCTAACACACTTTGTCAGGGCTCGAAATTGCCACAAGCCCGGCAGCCCGTGGTCATGGTGGTTGGTGAATTTAGAACTTGGCTGGTTGAATTTAATTCTAAAGCTGGTTTATAATTCAGGAATTTCAGCTTTGTATAATGAAATATACCAGCCTGATGGTCCGGCAAAGTTTTATGATAAATTCATGCCCTGTATGTGTAAGCTTAAGTATTGGATAGAGCTCTTGTAGTCAAAGCAGATTAAACTTCAACTGGATATAATGTCTATTCATATGTGTTAATTTTCAGGATTTGTGTTTCTATTCTCCCTCATGGAGCCTGTACCTTGGCAGGTGAAAGCGGCTTTTCATGGCTTTGGTCTGGTCTGCTTCATTATTGGGCTCATGCAGTTCATAATGATGGTTCAGGCTAAGGAATGTGTGAGTATATATATGAGAGCTAGGATCTCGGAACACCACAGAGGATATTCCTGTTTCCAACATGTCTCAAATTAAGATTGAAGTTGATTACAATTTCAAGAAAAAGAATGATTCTGATCTACATGTGTAAGCTACAAAACATTTAAAATGTCAGAACTTGCCACAACTACCATGACTACTTTGTTCCACATTTGTCACCATAAAGAAACATATCTGCAGCATTTGACATGTTAAAATCCCTAATTCTACCTGGTTTGTTACTCTTGTGCAGTATATATATGAGAGCTAGGATCTCGGAACACCACAGAGGATATTCCTGTTTCCAACATGTCTCAAATTAAGATTGAAGTTGATTACAATTTCAAGAAAAAGAATGATTCTGATCTACATGTGTAAGCTACAAAACATTTAAAATGTCAGAACTTGCCACAACTACTGCGTACATTGTTCCACATTTGTCACCATAAAGAAACATATCTGCAGCATTTGACATGTTAAAATCCCTAATTCTACCTGGTTTGTTACTCTTGTGCATGATACACATGTTAATGAATGTGTAAGAGGTATGGCGTTGATTGGCCATTGATTTGATGCTAATTCTAGGTTTGTTATTTTTGATGAGTCAAAGTGTAATTACCGGTATGTATGCTAATTGTGGAATGATTCTCCCTCTGGGATGTCACCACATTTTGAAGTAGCAGGTAGAAGGCATGAAAGTAGGCAGCCTGACAGAGTGACAATTAGTGTTTCAAGTATAGGAATTACATTGAAAGTGAGTGGCTGTTTTGGTTGTAGTAGGGGGCTAAAAAGGGACGCCTACCACCTTCTTATGACATCCCTGAATGAAATGTGGCCTTTTTCACAAACATTGACATTTTATTATTTTGACAGGAAGTATTCACAGCCGAGCTCTACTATTGGTCACTTTCTCTTGGCATTGTTGCTTTGATATGTATCTGTAAGTATAAGTTTGATTTTGCAACTTTCATGTGGAAATCAAGATTTCTTTAGCTGTCACATCATTTGTCATTGAATTATAAATACATGTATCTTCATATGAAGTACATGTAGGCTGTCATTTGCAAATTGTTCGATAATGAGTGAGTGAGTCAGTCCATCCAAATCCTTTCTCCGGCAAAATAAGGAGAACGGTTGGCATGAACGTGCATTAGGAGACTGTTACCAGCAAGTTCTGACCTACTTTTGATGAAAATTTGACCTACGTACTTAGGTGACCTATAAACCTTGAAATTGTCAAAAATGTCCTAATGCCTTCTAAGACCATGGAATTGCGCTTAATTAGGTCAATGTCAGTGTGACCTGACCTAATTGGGTCAATGTGACCTACTTTCTGACCTCATTAGGTGACTTAGAAACCTCAAAATAAGGTGACCTATAAACGTTGAAATACGCATGTACGTTCCCTTCCAGCGAGCATATCAAAGAGACCGTTCTACAGCATATTCCTACTGTGAAGTCAGCTTGTGTGTGAACGCCCCTGCTATAATGCCATCCGTTCATTGGCTGTTAATTTAAATGGTTTGTTCGAGTAATAGCAGTACTGTCCCAATCTGAGTGAAGGAACTGTTAGGGAGTGTATGGGGTATAGACCTATATTATGGAGGATACTTGACACATGAAATTAACAACATCTGAACCAGCATGAATAGGGCTATCCCTTTCATTTGGGTCACTGGGGGTAAACAAAATTTGAATTGGCATTTATAAAATCGATTACCGTTGGTCAATGATCAGTGGTAATTGGATGTTCAAGAAGATTATATTGGGTGGTATGAATCAGTGGGGGAACAAGGAGAGTAAGGTGGTATGTGGTGACACAAGCTGGTTTATATGTGTGTAGTCCGCCCTTGTTGTAGGTCTGATTGCAATGTTACACCAGACCACCTGACATTTATGTGATCACTTTGTAATTATGTCTCCCCCAACTATGTTGGGGGGAGACATCTAGTGTTTGTGCTGTCTGTCTGTCTGTCTGGATGGATGTCTGTCTGTCTGGATGGATGTCTGTCCGTCCCCTTGGCTTGTCTGCAAGATATCTTGAGAACTACTGGATGGAATTTCACCAAACTTGGATGGAAGCTTCATTGGGATAGCCCCCTCATTTGATTAGGTTTTGGTGTATGTGCGTGCATTCATCCGTGTCCGGTGTCCGTCCGTCCGTCCATCTACTTGTACATGTATATACAGGCCTTGTCTGCAAGATATCTTGAGAACTACTGGACGGAATTTCACCCCACTTGGATGGAAGCTTTAGTGGGATAGCCCCTCATTTGATTAGATTTTGGTGTGTGTGCGTGCATTCATCCATGTCCGGTGTCCGTCCGTCCGTCCATCTACTTGTACATGTATATACAGGGCTTGTCTGCAAGATATCTGGAGAACTACTGGACGGAATTTCACCAAACTTGGATGGAAGCTTCATTGGGATAGCCCCCTCATTTGATTAGGTTTTGGTGTATGTGGGTGCATTCATCCGTGTCCGGTGTCCGTCCGTCCGTCCATCTACTTGTACATGTATATACAGGGCTTGTCTGCAAGATATCTGGAGAACTACTGGACAGAATTTCACCAAACTTTGATGGAAGCTTCATAGGGATAGCCCCCTCATTTGATTAGGTTTTGGTGTATGTGCGTGCATTCATCCGTGTCCGGTGTCCGTCCGTCCGTCCATCTACTTGTACATGTATGTACAGGCCTTGTCTGCAAGATATCTTGAGAACTACTGGACGGAATCTCACTCCACTTGGATGGAAGCTACAGTGGGATAGCCCCCTCATTTGATTAGGTTTTGGTGTGTGTGCGTGCATTCATCCATGTCCGGTGTCCGTCCGTCCGTCCATCTACTTGTACATGTATATACAGGGCTTGTCTGCAAGATATCTGGAGAACTACTGGACAGAATTTCACCAAACTTGGATGGAAGCTTCATTGAGATAGCCCCCTCATTTGACTAGGTTTTGGTGTGTGTGCATGCGTTCGTCCGGTGTCCGTCCGTCCGTCCATCTGCTTGTACATGTATATACAGGCTTTGTCTGCAAGATATCTTGAGAACTATTGGATGGAATTTCACCAAACTTGGATGGAAGCTTCATTGGGATAGCCCCCGCATTTGATCAGGTTTTAGTGTATGTGTGCATGCATTCATCCGTGTCCGGTGTCCGTCCGACCGTTCATCTACTTGTACATGTATATACAATGAAAATCGCTTCTTTCCAATTAATATTTTTAGATACGCAGCTTTGCTTAAGATACTTATTGCTACATTCATTTTATAGCACTTTCCCTTAAATTATGTGCCCATTCAAGGCAAGGTGGGAGGTTGGGGGAGACGTATGTTTTTGCTCAAAAAAACAACCAGCATAGGCTTCATGCCGGAGCGGCAACTCAAGGGTCAAAGCGGAACCTCTAGTTTGTTCTGTTCTCAGGGGACTATAGTCCGCCATGACTTCACAAACAAGGAAAGACAAATTGTTGCATTTTGATCAAGTCTGACTCCACTTGGGCTTGGAGTGCCTACTTTTCAAAAAGCTACTGGCAAATAAAATACTCAAAACATAACCCGGAACAAAACCAATAAAAAACAAACAAAAACGATAAATAAACAACAACAAATACATAAGATGAATAGAATCCTAATTCATTTCACTTTTGCTTTCATTTCAGTTTTCTTTGCACTCCTGGCACCATTTTGGATATTGAATCGTTTCCGCACCAACTGGGTTTTGGACCATAGTAGCAGAACCGGGTTGTGTTACGAACCAGTCACCTGCTGTTCCTGTTTGTGGCATGTATAGACAACAGTGGCCAGGTCGTCAAGTAGGAATGGAATATCATGAATGTGAATGTAAACATAGCAGTGTATAAGCGAGATTATGGCAGTGACTGACATGGTCTCTCTTATCAACAAAGGCTATTATTGAAAGTTTTATATAAATTAGCACTGTGAAACATCTATTAAATAAAAATTGGGGGTTACCATAGTTACTGTATCAGCTTGTGCTATGGATGCCCATCAACATGGGATGATTAACATGTTGGAATCCAGAATTAACATGTTGGAACACAGAATTGATAAGATAATGCAGAAATATAACCATGCAATTGGATTTTTAAATAGATTAATATAGATTTCTTTAGAAATCATAGATTTGTAATAAAACTTTCAGATGACCTGTGAAGTCAATTAAATACTATATGTTGTAGAATGGTCGAATATTTTTTTTAAATCTCTGGAGTTATTTTCCTGTCTGGGCCGTAGACCTATTGTGAATGTTGGGAACTTATTTGGCAGGTATATTCTCGGGACCCAGGTCTATAATAGTTAGAGCATTTCCACAAAGTGGATGCTCTTATGTTTTCATGAGAAACGGCTCGTCTGGATCTGCCGCCGCCGCCGTAACTTTAAATGTGAATATCTCTGAAACTGTTACATATTTTCGGGTCAGACTTTGTGTGCTATCTCCTTAATAGGCCTGGAAAATTTGTCTGGTTGTGTTTCGATAGCCGCTGCTCACCACTAGTTGGCGTTGTAGTCATTGCATAGGTAAACGTTTCTCTGACGATTTCGTCTGAACGACTTGTTTGATTTAATGTGCTGAAAAGGTTTTGATGTAGCTGGCATAATTATAAAGGCATGTGTTTTGTATTTCAGAATAAGAAGATTTTCGTGAAATAAAAATTTACCAATTCATTTGGAGAAATATTTAAAAATTGTTCTATTCTAGGTTGCCAAGCATAAATATAGGATTGCCGACATGATAATTCCTTTTCGGTGTGAACCCAGTTGCCATTTAAATGAAAAATCTCAATTATCTGACTTACCGTCAAAACCTCCATAACCATTATCATGATTAAAGGGTTTTCCATTGAACTCTTATTTGCCATCTCCCTAGGGATTTAGATTTCACCTGCTTGTTTTTCGTGGTGGTCGTCACTAGGTGGCGCTATAGACATGAATGCAGGTGTAACATCATATCTTCTGAACAACGTGTTTTGAGTTCCATGAAATTTGGGTATAATGATCTTGCAAGATAGGCAAAGGAGTGACAAGATTTTGGTGGTGTTGGCGAAATCATGGAGGCACGTTTTTTCATCTCAAAATAAGATTTTTTATCACAAAGATAGAAATTTATTTCTTTGAATCAGGGAAAAGTAATTCTATTTTGCTGAACATGAATGTAACATTCTCAGTGTTATAATTCACATCCCTTGTAAGCCAAATGGCCATTTTTTTGTAATATGTGAAATTTAGTAGTCCAATATCCACATTCTCCAGGCCACATCTGAGGATTTTGCTTCATCATGTAGTATCATGATATTGTTCAAATTGTTGAGTGGCACTATAGACAGTAAACTTATTTAGCACAATTTATTGGCATTTCATGAAGTTTATTATTGTCAGACAGACAAAGGATTTCAATGAACTAAAAGGGTTTTTTTACCCCTCGGCCAAAATTTGGCCGAAGGGTATTGTCGTCGTCATGTCCGTCTGTCCGTCCGTCCGTCCGTCCGTCACACCTTTCTCGTTACCAAGATATCTTCAGAACGACTTACCCTAGGCACACCAAACTTGCAGTGCACATCCGTATGCGCGTGACGCAGAACCCTATTGAATCTGGACCTGATTGGTTGGAAACTTTGGCGGCCATCTTTAATTTATGCGAAACCATCATAGCTTTCTCGTTACCAAGATATCTTTAGAACGACTTACCCTAGGCACACCAAACTTGCACTGCACATCCATATGCTCATGACCCAGAACCCTATTGAATCTGGACCGGATTGGTTGGAAACTTTGGCGGCCATATTTAATTTATGCGAAATCATTAATCTTGTGTATCTTAGGTACCATTTCACTGTTCCGTGTGTGAACTTGGTATAGATCATCGATGCATCAAGAAACTTCAAAGGAATGACCAAACCAGTTTCCCTGATTCGGTGGAAACCTTGGCGGCCATCTTTAATTTATGCAAAATCTTTAATGATATATATCTTTGATACCATTCAAGTGTTCTATACGAAACTTGGTATACAGCATCGATGTATCAAGAGACCTGCAATGTATAACCACATCAGTTCCTCTGAGTGGCAGGAAGGATGGGCGGCCATCTTTAATTTATGCGAAATCATGAATGATCTCTATCTCTGATACCGTTCGAGTGCTCGATGTAAAATTTGGCATATATCATCGATGCATCAATAGACTTACGATAAATGGCAGTTCTGGTGTTTCTGATTGGGCGGAAACCTTGGTGGCCATCTTTAATTTATGCAAAATCTTTGATGATGTATATCTTTGATACCATTTCAGTGTTCTATATGAAACTTGGTATACAGCATCCATGTATCAAGACACTTGCAATGAATAACCACATCAGTTTCTCTGAGTGGTGGGAAGGATGGGCGGCCATCTTTAATTTATGCGAAATCATTAATGATCTCTATCTCTGATAATTTTCAAATGCTCTATGACAAAATTTGGTATACATCATCGATGCATCAACAGACTTATGTAATGAATACCGACTTCTCTGATTGGACATAAACCTTAGAGGCCATTTCTAATGGCAAATTTTTTCATAATCTGTATATTTGTCACTTGACTGCTTGGTGTTCCTGAAGTCTTGCTTCAAATTGAATACATTATGAATGGCTGGCGCCCAGAGCCGAGGGGTTTTCTGATGCGCAGCTTCGTATTTTTATTGAAATTGAAGGGCCACCTCCAATACGGATTTTGCAGTCCATGATTTATATCTCATTATACATTTTTTTTTACAATTCCTAATTTTATTAACATTGTGGTTTAAAATGGATTGAAAGGACATTGGTGCTATTAGCGCTGGCATGTACATGAGGCAATGGGGTATCGACAGCTAAATATATCTAAATCTAGGCTACATCAGCCCCTGCTTACACACATAACTAAAATGCAGTACGTCAGCATGGTCGGAGAAAATATGCTGCCATCAGTATGGTGTGATACTGTATGGAGAATTGCAAGGATTCAAGTGAGCTTGAATTCAGGGCATTTTGTACAATATGTAGGCATGTATGTTGACCATTCAGTCAATAAAACTGTAGTGGTTGACTTATTGCATAATGCACTTTACATAAGTGGACTAGTAGACTGCTTGTGTCAACAAAGTAAACACTTCCTTTCCAGAATCAGTGCCATTTCTCTCTCCATTACTGATATAATATTTGATCTTGTTCATTGGTATGGCTATCCCAGTTACATTTGTTTAGTCTCCAGTGGCTGTGAAGCCCTGGGCTTCCAGATGTCTGGAGATGCATTCTGGTCAATTTTCAATGAATAAAATCACGAATTATCACTCAGTTAATGCTAATTTTTTTCGCTTTATGTGGAGGTCCCCAGAATTTATTTGAAACTCGAGATGGGACATACCATTGCATTTGGACAGCATACATGTAGGTACAACTGTTGATAACTATTTTTTAGACTGAAAAAGTAGAAAAAATTTTGAAGTGGAACTTCTACATCCCTGCTATATGGCATGTCCCACCTTGGAATTTTTTTACATGTATATCTAATTGAAGTAAAATGTTGTGTTCTGGCGCTCTTTGGTAGAATATTTAGACTTTGAAGATAATATGTAATGATGCCCCAAAATGAACTGAATTGTCCGTGTCATCTGTCTGTCTGTCTATCTGTCTCTCTGTCTGTCCAGGGGTCACAACATATTTTTTCAGTTGGTCGCCATTTGACGAGTAAGGCTAAAAATGTACTCGCCACATTGGCGACCTGATGTTTTATTCACTCGCCAATCCAGAACCTTTCCATATAATAAAATGACGGACTGTTTCAACAACATGATAACCCAGTGTTAGTTTGAAAAAAAAGAGAAAAAAACATGTTGCAGAGTACCTTCGAAATTTTGTGCGAACGAAGCGATCATTTGTGTGTCAGTTAAACAAATCTGAAATGGCCAGAACGAAAAGTCAGCCTCTTCTCTGCAAACTTTTACCACATGACGTGTGTCTTTCAGCATACCAACTTACTGAACTGGTGTAACTTGACTACAATTGTTTTAGAAGCGACACCAAAGTAAAAACGCACATGTCGTGCTTTAGGCGTACCATCTCTTTGCACTGGAATGGGACTGACTATTTGAACTCTTGACCTTGAAATGCAAATTCTTGCCAAGTTTGTTTCATATAATTTGCTAACGTTAAGTTCTGCTCCGATGATTTCATTGGCTGAGAACAGCGGGTCATGAATTAACTTTTCTGGGGCGAGCACGTGATCTAATTGTGTTACGCCAAATAAGGACTCGTCCCTGCCTGGCCTGCACCATTTGCGTACATTTTGCCATCCATACGATGGCTTGCGAATCATGTGTCGCCATTATCCCAGGCCCTCCAGCTTAGGGCAGCATGTACCATAGTATGTTTGTCTGGCACAGGAGATAGATTAAAGTACCAAACAGATTGGGCTCTCTGAGGATCCATTGTGATCAGTGTCTGTAGAGCCTAATTTTCAAAAAAAATTGTAGTTTTGGTTAGGTTTTCGTTAGGGTTAGGGTTTTATTAGGGTATGTTTGTTTGGGTCATCGTCGCCGTGTGACCAATAAGGTTAGGTGTGACATTAAACTTCAACCAACCATTATCGTAGAGCGATATCCGATACTTTACTGTATACTGTTCGGTCTTCATCCAACAGAGAACAGGCTCAAGAAATCTGATAAATTACAGGTTTTTTGTACCAAATTTGAAACATATATTATCTGGGCTTACAAGAGATACAGATATGAATGACTTCCGTATCATCCAAGAGGTGTTATAGATCTGTGATTTTGAACAAGTAGAACAGCGGGTTACGTTTGGGGTTACATTGGTCGAGTTTAGCCGATTTGCTGATGACAACACGTGTTGTTGTTTTCAGGGGAATCCCCGCTATAGTTGCCGAAAGTAGCCTGAAAATGGATTCACACGATCCCAGGGTCAGTGTTACCGCATATAGATGATCCATATGGTTACAGGTTGGGCTTGCACATGGTTTCAAGTGTGATGATAAATGCTTTATAAATAGACTAGGCTTTCCCCAGGTCTGTGGATCGTCAGCATTATTCTCTTATTTCCTGTAAATTTTGGGCCTGATCGGATTTTGCTTATTGATAAACTAAACACAAAATTAATTTGGTGACTAAACACTTATGTACCAAAAATCACTCACCACTTTGGCGATTTAATCTTTTTTTATAATCGACACATTGGCGAGTAACTGAACATTTCCATCACTATGCAGTTGTCAATTTTTAGTTGCCATTTTTGAGTTGTCGACCGGGTTTTGTGAGCACTGCTGTCCATCTTTCTTGGCATACCAGATGGATCAGAAGCCTAATGAAAATGACTGACCTTCACCTGTTTAATATCAAGGTCAAATTTAGCATTAGCAATAATTTTTACAGGAGTGAAGATAGGCTCTCCAAATTCATAATACTTGTGCAATTGGTGACTGACTAGAAGCCTCTCCCAGTTGACAACCTATTTTCCCAAGGTTATATACTATGATATAACATGAAATATAGGTAGGCTTTCTAAATTGATACCAGTTATGCAACTGATGATGGACCTGAAGTCTATGAATATGACTGATGTTGACCTATTTTCTCAAGGTCAAAAACTGTATGTAAAGTCACATGTTTACTGCCAACATACACTTCAAACCTGACATTGTCATCATCATTGTTGTGGCTGTGGTGGTCTTCCAGAACAATCTAGCGAATTTTGCATGTGTTGCAACAGCCTCATGCTTCAACAGTAACTTAAAACCATGCTGTATTGGGCGAGCTGTTGAAATACACACCATTTCCAAGCTCTGGCATACATGTACCGCATCACTGTCGGAATATGGGTACTATGACACAGTAATAGATCACACAGCCAGTGAAGGTTCTCGATTTACATTGAATGTCGTTGCCTAGTATTAGCAACATTTTACAACAACAAATTCGCGGACATACATTGAAAAATTATAGTGAAAGGTATTTATTTTTGTTGTTTGGCATTTCTGTTTGCTGGCATTGTTTCAGGTAGAATATAACAACCCAATTCATGCAATCAGGAATGTAACGGGGGTTAAAATCTTTTATGTTCAAACTTTCGTAGGAAAAATCAAAGTTTGAAATTTTATTTTTATTCGATTTTTTAATGTCGGTGGGCCCGTGAAACACAAAATAAAGTCAATGTTGCCTCAAACTGGGTTTCGCCCATTGGTGAAGAAATCCCTTCTCAGAGGCACTACTACCAGGGATGATTCCTGATTGCTCATCCCCCAGGAATATGTGCCCCACCCTCTGCCCCATCCTGAAAGAAATTGCCACACCTAATTGAGGGTGTGTTCAAATTGGGGAGATCTAAAGCCCTGTGAGTACCAAATTATGTGTTACACAATTATCAGGGGAAATGCGCTTCGCCCAGGTTTCACATGAGCTTTTATTTTCTATTACATTAGGACACTTGTATGTCAAAAAGCAATGTTCCGCAAAATAATATGTTGCCAATTTGTTTGTACAAGTTAGATTGATCTCTGCACTAAATTTATTTAAAGAAAAAACTAATAATAATAAAAAAGAAAAAAAAATAGTGCACCTGCAAGGGATCCTTTCATTTGAATTCAGTATTCAAAATTAGCGATGTATCCTAGATTTACCAAATATAATTTGCCAGAATTTTGAATTAAGACAATTGAAGTCTTAGAACTGATGTACTAATGTGGCTGGGAAGAATTCAATGTTAAGAGACCCAACAAATTCTCTGAATATGTTAACCACACTGTATAAAAAGATGGGTTACCCATGTCTGTTCTTTCTGTCACAAGTTGAGTATTATCAAACTTACATGTGAGCATTGCGTTTTAATGATCCCTTAGCACTATACACTCCAGTTTAATTTTATGTATGTAAAATAATTAATATTTGCCCGGACTCAGATGACGATTTTGGACCATACATTTAATGGGCTTTATACTCTTCATGTGTGAGGAATGTTTCTTATGTTTTGGATCTATTTTGCTAGTTTAATTTGTAAATAGATGTAATGCAATACATAACTTCTGTACTTTGTCATAATATAGTTGTTTGGTAAATTCCATCCATCCTGTGATCCTTCCAGTTTGTTTTTTATTATATTTTTCGTATACATTATTTTCATTGACGACGTAGTCTCCGTTATCAATTTACATCATCTACAAGTCCATTTTCAAGCAGCTATCATACTACATGTATTATAGTTTTGGAATATTTTTGTATGATTAGTTTTCATCAAAATGGTCTCTTCAGGGGGCATCCATAAAATATGTGCAAATTGTGTGTGTGTGGGGGGGGACAAATTTGCAGTTTAGCCCTAGTTATACTAGGTTGTATTCAGCATGGGGATGGGTTTTGAGGCATACATGTACATAAATTATTGATGGCCCCATGTCAAGCCTTGTATTAATGTCTTGTTAATCTAAAGTCAACTGGTCTGTTGCAATTGTATAACAAATGCTATGCATTTGTAAATTGATTCAATTTTCATATCAATTTTGTTCTATTTTTTTTTTTTAAGTTTTTGAATCATTTGCAATGTGAACAAAATTTCCAAACTGCCATTGGCAGAACTATTATAATAAAACATGCCTGTGATAATTATGTTCTATTAAATGTGTTGAAGCTTTTTCCATGCTCTGCTATTATGTCAAACTGCTTAAGTGATCTGATCTGATCACTTACATGTACCACCACATCTTGGGAATCTGTGCCAATACAAACCATTCCACGTTTCCATTTACTAATCACTAGATACAGTTAAGTACGTAGTCAGTATCTTTTCATTGCCTATTAGGAGTACGGAGCTTCCACCAATCTGCAAGCATGTGTGGGTTCAGCCGACAGAAACTGCCATTTAAAACTGTGTGAGAAACGAGTGTTGAGCAACAGAAGAGAAGTCCTTGATCTTTTATGTTGGCATTGTGGAAGCTGCAGGTTTACCCACATCCAGGTGGACATGTGAAACAACTTGGTCAGTTAAAGGGGAAGTTAGTCATGTGGTAGCTTTTCCAGGTTTAACAAGGTTCCCTACATGTGGTCACCTATTGTGTTTTCCTTACATGACGAATGCCCTTAAAGAGGCCCAGGCAAAGCTGTCAAGGTTTAGGAGTTTGCACAATAGATGAATGGGCCCCAAAACCCCTCCGCTTTTTACCCCTCGACCAAAATTTGGCCGAAGGGTATGGTCCTGTACGTCCGTCCGTCATATCTTTAGAACGACTTACCCTAGGCACACCAAACTTGCACTGCACATCCATATGCTCATGACCCAGAACCCTATTGGTATAGATCTTTAATTTATGCGAAATCATTAATGATCTATCTCTCATACCGTTGAAGTGCTCGATGTAAAATTTGGTATACATCATCGATGCGTCAATAGACTTATGATAAATGACAGTTCTGGTGTTTCTGATTGGGCGGAAACCTTTGTGGCCATCTTTAATTTATGCAAAATCTTTAATACCATTTCAGTTTTCTATATGAAACTTGGTATACAGCATCGATGTATCAAGACTTGCAGTTCCTCGGAGTGGCAGGGAGGATTGGCGGCCACCTTTAATTTATGTAAAATCATTAATGATCTGATAACGTTCAAATGCTCGATGTAAAATTTGGTAGACATCGATGCATCAAGAGACTTACGTAATGAATACCGGTTTCTCCGATTGGACGGAAACCTTAGAGGCCATTTCCAATTGCAAAATTTTTCATAATCTGTATATTGGTCACTGGACTGCTTGGTGTTCCTGAAATCTTGGTTCAAATTGAATACATTATGAATGGCTGGCGCCCAGAGCCGAGGGGTTTTCAGATGCGCAGCTTTGTATTTGCAATTCAGAAGAATGTGTGGTTTAATGTAGGAAAGTTTGGTCATAGTTCAGTCATTGATACACATGTATGGCTAAGGTACGTTTGAAAACTACATGTAGGATAACCTCTTCTCAAGGGTACTGGTCCATCATCAAATTCATGTGTAGTGTACATTTTTGGAAGACCTAGAGGGATTCTTCAGGGAGGTATCATTGGACCTAATTTACTGAAAGCTACTGTGGGCAGAACAATTCGAAGTCACTAATATTCTTGGGCGAGTAAAGATCATTTAACATCACTCAACACTACTTCAGTCATATCAGGACATTTGGGTCTCATTTCTTTTCGCACCATGCAGACCCAGGAATCCCACAGGTGTCCCAGTTAATCTAATGACAAGCTTATTCTTACCAGGACCTGGGGTGTGCATAGCGATACCTCAGGTAAATCCTCCGGAGCCCCACGGAGCCACTTGTTTTTAAGGTTCGGGTTAATAACCAATTGCGATATTGTTAGAGGTTAACAAATTTGTTCAACATGTTGAAGAGCATCTTACATTAATTTGACAGGTTTGATGTTGAACGATGGCCAAGATTGGTTAAATGTGAGCCCGCACAATTATTTGACCTCAATGTGGTACGTCCAATCCAATCCAATTCTAACCATTCTGATAGTCACTTTCAAGAAGCCCAAACAATTAGACGTTATAACTTTAGCATATCCCACACGAACATAATGGCATAGTGAACTTGGGATAGTGAGCTAATAGGACTTAACGTCGCGTTCAACATTTCATTCTATCCCAACGTTTGGTTTCTATTCCTTTTCCAGCTGGAAACCACACGGGGTCATATTCCTTTCAACACCCGTAAACTTAATCAGGATCTCCCTGGCCGCCAACTCATTGATAATCTATGTCCCAGCAAAATGATCGCCAATAGATCATGGTCAAGATACCATAAAGCTTTACATCTCCTACAATATTATGTTCAGGTCTGCTGTTCTTGCTCATGAAATACTTTCTTGCAAATAATCGGCTGTACAATCAGTTCCCTCCCCTTTTTCTTCTGCCATCAGGAGGGTTTCCGAACATACCAATCCATCAGAGAGGTCTCTTACTGGGTCTGCCTCCACTTAGCTCAGCAATGATTTGGTTTAAGACTCCTGAAATATAATTAACAAAGGATCTGCGCAAGTTGTATTGTCAGTCTTTTGTCCAGGATATTAGCTTTTCAATAGGTCTTATACCAAAGCCTTGCCGTTCGCTCTGTTCAAAGCGGAGGTCACATGGATCAGGTGCTCATGTCAGACTACCAGCAAATCACTCCGCTTCTCTGCCAATAACCAGCATGTGCGTCACAAGGCCACTCCACATTTGGCCATTTAAATGAGTATGTAGTGTTTGTAGTACAGGCTATCCACCATTAGGCCACTTCGTTTTGTGGTTCCCTTCTCGTGACCCTCTCGCATCTAAATTTTAGGGGCAAATAATTAAAATTCATGCAGGATTAAAGATTTTCAAGTGCAGAAGATCTGTCTTTATATTCACATGCATTTGGTTTGCAAGATCCACAATCGTCCTGAAATTTGATGACATAGGCCCCCTATATCCACGACGACAAAATCCCACTTCTATCCCTTGATTGCAAGGTCACAAGAAACAATGAACCAAAAATGGCTTGCAAGAGAGTTTTCTAATTTCACTTTCAGCAATCCAGGAGAGGGGGAGAGATGGAACTGGTCGACCATGGGCGGTGTACTGTAGACAGTGGTGTGGTCACTTTCCATGGGCTCAAATATATGCCCGTGCAACCTGAACAGAGATGATGGAAAAGCAACTATATTGCATTCGAATGAACAGACATTTGCAGGGGCGTCGGAAGCAAATTCAAAGTGGTACGGCTTTACGAGTCCGGGCCGGTGGAAGCAATTCTTGATTGGGGCCGGGGAAGCTCCTGGGGTCTAGATCGCCGTTGACGCATTCTGAGCGACTTCGGGCGAATAAAATCACGAAGCAACGAAGTGTATTTTTTAGTTCATTCCTAATTCTTTTACCATGAAAACGCAATCGATGATTTTCTGCGATGCTGAATTAGAAAATGTATGTCCAGTAAAGTAACCGGAGACACTGTAGACGTAAACAATTCTTTTGGACAATGGGTCAATAAATTCATTGCAGTAGTAACCGGTCTAAATTCTTAATTTAAAAGTATGGATAGCACCAGCTATACCGCTGCAATAATACAGATGGCGATCTTACTTTATATACCGGAAATTATTTCATGGACAAGAGGACTCGAAAAGAAAAAGAAATGTTTGAAAAACTCTGCCCAGTCAGTCATTATAGATACTTGCAGGGAATTTACCCGAGGAGAGAAAATTATTGGAGGGTCAGGGCTATGAACATACATGTACAGGTTACTTTCCACAATCAAAATTCATAACCCCTAACAAATTCATCCATCCAAGCCCGGTTATAGGAGATCAATGGAGAATACAAATTTACAGATAGATGGACCAACAGATATACAATAAGCTTTATAAATGCTACAAATAGTCCGGGAGAGCTATTGCATTTACATGGAGGAGCTCAGAGTGTGTAGTGTTATTGAAAATCCCATGTATGAATCTGAAACAGTAAACTCGTCAATGTTATCAATAAAGTTGATGAATAGATGGACTGCCAAGAGTGAGCGAGTTACAATATCCATCTTATCATGGCGAACCAACAAGACACCACCCAGCAAAGTTGCCTTCCTGCTGCTTCAAGGACCGGTGGATAGAAATCTTGATAGTGATGTCCTTCCACTATTAGACAGATACCACGGCATCTCTACAAGTAAAAGAGGATATTCCTGGCAGGCTTTTTGAAAATTCCCTGCCGGGAATACTTTTGGCTACCTTTTAAGTTAAGAAAATTCTCAAGTGTTACCAAAGATGAATAAACAAAAAATATAGATTGTCAAGATGGTTTATTCAATGCACATGCAGGCGCTCAAACAATGGTCGATTTCTTGAGCCAGAAACCGTTCTTCTTAAAACAGTTGAACTGTCAGAAGAAACGATTGGTGGAAACATAAAAAGGGCATGCCAAAAATTTTCTACAAAAATGTCATTGTCTTTCGTCACCCAGTCCATTGGCACCAACAGAATGATTTACAGAGTCAACACGAAACTATCAACCAGCCAACACAGGTTTTGCGTACAGTTAAAAATCGCCATTTTACATTCAAATTGAAAAAATAAAGGCAAAAAGTGCAAAGAAGCTTTCTTGGACATTGTGCTTTATGATAATCGTTTTCTTAAAAATATCTGGCAGTTTTGGGATTTTTTTTTTAAATATTTGGAATGGCGATTGACTGATGAGATGTCAATAATTCCATGACAGTTGCATAGTAGAAAAGACAAGTGTCCATCCGTCAATCTTCCTTCCCTCGGTCGTCCTACCAGTATTACCATGGAGGATGCTCCCCCACACTTCACAATAGTCACAAAGCAGCCCAAGGATCTACAAGTATAGTTCATTACATTTTTCAATTCTGGTTGGTTACTATGCAGTCTCGGTGTAGACAATAGAACCACGTGTCATTGGTAAGGTAAGACAGGACAGCTCTGCTAGTCCTCAGCTGAAGTGGTGTCTGCTGCAGGGGTTGACTCCACTTGGGGTTTCTCTCCCTTGGGCTCTGGGCCGTCCTGTGGGCCATTCTCTTGTTGGTCACCGTTCTCTCCCTGCTCTCCTTCACCGTCCTGCAAAGTCAAATTAAATACCACAATGATGCTGTACAGAAAGATTTTTTTTTGGAACTCTGATAATCCCTGCAGTACTTAACTGTCTCGCTGCTGGGGGCCACATGTAGTGGCCGCAGTGTAGTGTGCTGTGGGCCTGCAGTATTCGTGATGATACAAGTTTTGGAATTATTATTTTTATTAAAATTATGTTAAAAACCCAGTAAGATATGATATTTTGTAGTTCACAATCTTTGAATGGAGCTTTTTATTTTTATATTTTATCAATCAGCAGAAAAAAATGGGAGGAGGAAGTACGATAATTAAAAAAAAAACGGAGTAAATTTAGAAAAATGAACACTTTTAGATGCACAAATGCTAAACAAGTTAGCAGCGTAACAGTTAATGAGTTTCATTACCTTCCACTTATCTGAAGTCACCAGATATATACATCACAAAATTCCCTATATTTGGGGTTCAAGTGACCTTTCAAATGTTCCTGATGTCCAGCTATTTTCCAACCTTTTTAGTGATATACATTTAAGGAGCAACATGGAAACAAATAATGAAAATAGCCTTTTGAGAACAGGTGTTGGAAAAAAGGGGCAGGGTGGGACCCAGGAGATTTTTATGCCTCTCCAAGCGGCAGGGAGGTGTGATGCTACACAGAGGGGTCTGTGGTAACAATAATTTTTGCCACACGCCCAGCACTTCTGTATTCCCCCCCGACTGGGGTCGGGCGAGAATAGTAATGAATAAAGCATACCCCTTACAACTCCTCAACAGGACGTTAACCTTCAAGCAGCAGCCATCCAAATTTGCACTTGATTTTTAGCTTACCTACACCTTGGATTTGAGGTTTTCTCTCATCTTTAAACATGATTAGATTTTGACACTTCATCTTCATTCCCAGAAATGGGCAGGTTTAAGGACCTATTTTTTTGTAACCAATCAGTTAGTATTATGTGGTAAAAATATAATTAAAACATGAAGCTGCGCTATCGAAACCCCTCGGCTCTGAACCCCAGCTATTATAATGTAAGGGTGTCTCTACCAATTGATTGGCTTGTGGGAAGAAATATTTACCCCTGGTATTGTAAGTGTACTTTCTTTGAAAAAAAGTTTTCCTCCCCTTAAATTAATTTGTTTCTGGAATAAATTGAAAGAGCTGTATCGATGTCTCACCAAAACAACAGTACACATGGCTAGATAAATACAGTACATGTATACTAAATGGCACATGTATGTCATTTTCAAAACAGATTTGCAAGCATTCTTCGCATTGTCTAAGAGAATAAATCGATCATCCAATCAATAAATAAATGTGATAGTATACTAACATGATATAGAAATAATATGCAAACTTAACATAGGAATTAGTGGATTTTGTTAGACAAGGGGCATAACTCTGCAAAATACTTTCTGACACGACTCAATTTCGATAGGCATCTAGTGTCATTTTCAAAACAGATTTGCAGGCATTCTTCGCATTGTGTAAGAGAATAAATCAATAAATCAGTCATCCAATCAATAAATAAATGTGATAGTATACAAACATGATATGGAAATTATATGCAAACTTAACATAGGAATTAGTGGATTTTATTAGACAAGGGGCATAACTCTGCAAAATACTTTCTGACAAGACTCATTTTCGATAGGCATATAGTTCAGGTCAAGAGAAACAACTGTATCACGTTAGGATGTTGTATATGGAACGGTTCTGAAATTATCACAACAAATCATAAATGGATTTTTACTTGTAAAAAGGGGCATAACTCTGCAAAATATTGTCCGAGATGACTCATTTTCGATAGGCTTCTGATTTACGTGAAGATAAATAGATGTAACAAGTTTGGTTGCCATGCATGAAACGGTTCTGTAGATATCGCGGTAACGGACGTACGGACAGCCGTACATGACGACGACAATACCCCTAGGCCAAAGTTGGCTGAGGGGTAAAAAATGAATGTTCCAAATGTTTTTTACCAAGATAATATATAATGTCTAGTCCACATTTTTGACCAGACCTTAAAATCCCACTGAAATCCATATTATTTCTTATGATTCTCTCATTCGAATGATAAGGACTTAAACATGGTCAAAATACATGATTTTTCGGATATGCTCTTTTTTTCAAGTTAATATTATCGATCGATATTCAGGGGGCTTTACCAGCAACATTTGCGTTTTTGCACATGGAAGTTAAATAACTTAAATAACCTTCAAGGATAGGCAGGCTCTGCTGAACACTTTTTGGGGCTGGGCGACTACATGTACTTGGGTGCACACAAGTATGCATGCTTGGGGTCAAACAATCCGATTTTGAGGTACAGTACACCCAAGAATTAAACTGGTCAAATTCGCGAAGGATAGCCGAAAAATGTCGCGAACCGTTCGCGAAGATTCGCCAGTACCTCTCGCCATACCTTTCGCGAGAAAATGTCAGAATTGAACCTTTCGCGAAAGGAATACGCGAGCGATGTTTGAGGAAATACATGTCACAAAATGTTTATATTCTTGTCGTCAACTATTTATTTTTCATTTGCTCGTGTGTTTTGTTTTTAATGGCATTAATTAGGTCCATATACCTTTTTTTGCGAATGAATTGCAACTATAAAATCACGACGACGTATAGGCCTACCGGTTTTCTTCGTCAGTCCATGAGCAAACCGTGATTCACCCAAAATCGAGATCGTAAAATCGGGAGCTGTATCACCGTATTCATCTAGTCAAAAAGTCGCATAATCTGCCCCTTATTTGAGTTCATTGTGCTGTATGGCTTGTTTTTGTAACTGAAATCTTTCACATCCAAATGATCTTCGCAGTGCATGAAGTCCGATCTAAAACATGGCGTCAGCCAGCCGTTCATAAGAGGCATGTCCAGTTGCTATGAAGAGGGGAAACAACTCTGAGCAGACATTAAAAAATGTTATTGCTTCATTGGCGAAACAGGGGTTATTCTTGACAAAAAAATTCATCTACCCAGTTTCCAAATTCAACAGAACTAACTCAGTTTTTTCAGCACGCCCGAATGTCTGCAAAAAGTCATTTTTTGAAAGTTTTCATCTTATGAATTAAAAAAACTAATTTTTTTTAAAAGTTTTCATCACATGAAGAATAAACACTCATTATTTTTAAGTTTTCATCTTTAACGGGATGCATTTATATTGCAGTGGCAGAGAGCGGCATTTTGTTCCAAGATAATGATTCAAATCAACGAGATATGATATAATTCTAGAGGAAAATTGGTGTGATTAATAAAGAGTGGTTTAGGCATATTTTTTTCTTTTTTTTTTCTAAGACTTGAATTTTCCCCCGACACAATTTGAAATGGAAGTGTTAAATTTTCCTTGAATTGCATTTTATTGCAGAAAATGTATCCTACGAGAATGAAATTTGCAATTTCCGAAAACGTTGTACATGCAAGGAAACCAAACGGCTGTAAATTCAAGACGGCCATAATAAATACCAAGCTCAACCGTAGACGAGTCAATGCTCTAGACAACCCGATCATGATTGATTGCAGCTCTCGTCTTGCACACGTGAAACCTTTTTTATTCAGACAATTTGTACGTTTGGTTTTGATGTATTGTCAATCCTTGGTATAGGTGGACATTTCACCTTTTATTTCGTGTTGAAACGAAACAGTACGGGATGTAGACGAAAAATGATGACGGCTGACTGCTGGCACACGTCTCTTTGCTGCGCAGTGCTGTCGGGCGTTGTAGCTGTCATCCCTCGTGGTCGTTTGGAAACTTCCACCCCGTGACCCGTTCGTATTAATCGCAAACCCATACTTTCTAGCATAAAGAAATGCATTGCATGGTTCCCGACGAATCGAATTGGAAGCGTTCACTAAAACTAGGGAAGTAAGGCACAAAACTTTTAGCTGTGCCGTATTCAATACGCACATGGCCTTTTCAACAACAACAACGAAGACAACGTGAGTGGAGATTTTCTTTTGCTTCGTAGACTGTAAACATACCCCGCATAAGAAGATCCAACACTCCCGCATTTGTTATCATCTTGTCTTGTCAAATCCGGATCGCTTTACGTCAGTTACGATCGTGACCTATCTTTCGCGAAAGGTATTTACCTTTCGCGAAAGCTTTGAAATAAATATGAAATCATCGTAAGTTATTATCAACCTTTCGCACATGCTTTCGCGAACGTTTCGCGAATGTTTCGCGAAAGATGAACCCAACGTTTCGCGAGCAGTGGCCAGTTTAATTCTTGGGTGTACTGTATACAAACTTCATGGATGCCCCTTACATGTACGTCCACATTCAACGTTTACAGTCTTAAGTTTGAACTAGGATTTTTGAATGGTAAATACTGTAATTGTTCCAATAATTCAAGTGCTCTGTCAAAACTGAATTGCGCAATGGTCAATATTGATTAGCCAATCTGAAAGCCATCACTCTCACTGACATAATTTCTGAGTCTTGTTTTCATTATGTAATTTGTAGTAATATCCCAACAGGAGAATCTCTGATTTGTAGCATGCAACTAATCGCATGAAATAGGACCTATTCCATGCAACTAACATTGTATGTGTGTTCTCATGATGAGTTGTATGCTGCTCCAGGAGAATGGGACTTCATCAGTTTTTGTACCAATTTGATCACCGCATAATTTATACTGTAAAGTTCGGAAATCTCACTTCCCGAGATTGAAATTCAGCAGGAAACTTACTTTGTTTCGCTTTCGTCCGTAATTTCTGGGACGGCGTCTGCGAGGTGGTGGGGCTCCGCCTTCCCGATCTCCCTGGCGACCGCCTTCCCGATCTCCCTGGCGACCGCCTTCCCGATCTCCCTGGCGACCGCTGTCACGATCACCTTGACGATCACCTGGACGATCACCTTGACGACCACCATCACGGTCCCGGTCACCTTGACGACCACCATCACGGTCCCGGTCCCCTGGACGACCGCCACCACGTGGTGGACCATAGCCTTGATAACCCCCTTGCTGGTAGCGACCACGGGGAGGTCTGCCGTAGTACCTCTGGTAGAATGGTCGGCGTCTTCCGCCGCGCCTGGGTGGCCCTTGATCCTGGCCCTGTTGATCGTCTCCTTCCTCGTCTTGGTCATCTCTGTTATCTCTGTTCCCTCGAGGAGCCCCGCGACGTGGGGGGCCACCACGGTAGTAGCCACGATTTCTCCAATATGGTCGCCGTCTGGGTGGCCTGCTGTCCTGTTGTGGCTCTGAATCCTCTTCACCCCCAGAGTCGTCTCCCTTATCATCCTCGCCTTCGCTGTTCTGCAATAACAGGACAACACATACATAGGATTCTTATTTACTAGACAAGAGGGACAAGACCACTATTAACAAGAGCCCAAGGGGCTTCAATATACGCCCGTATATCTGGAATTACACTGGTCTGAATTTCTAGATTGTTAATGGCCTTCATCCGAATTGGTAGCTAGCAATCCAGAGAAAGGTCTACGATTTTATGCTTCTGAGAATGTTACATACATCACATCTTATATTGAATGATAAACTAAAATGGGCTGAACTCTTGGTAACTAGGTGACCTTGAAACAAGAGTCGAGAGCTCACATATCCCACACTGAAATCGACAATAGTCAAACACAAGAAAATAGTAGTTTTCTTTCAAATGGATTCCTTTCAGGCGAGAAAATTTTCCATGAAAGTAGAAGGATGTGAAGAAAGTGATGAAGTCAACCTTTGTTCTTGAGTTAATAAACTCATTAAATTAGTAAATGTATGGTTTTTATTTCACAAGAATTTAAGTAAATGTAGCCATTTCTATCAAACATGAGAGACAACTCCACAGGACAAATGCCATATACATGTAGGGGAGACAAGTCTGAATATTCCAACCTAACACATATAGGCAGCTAAACTTGACTTTTGACAAATTGATCGCTCTTTGCAATGCGAGTAAGCTATACCCAAAGTTTGTTATCAATCCATACTAGAAACTAGAGATATCGCGTGGACACCTAATGTTAATGGGTGAATGGACAGAATGCAACATCGCATTACATGATCTCGTCTTCGACAGGTATATGAAAATGTGACTTTTAATGATTTCTTGAGTTTGGGGTAACAGAGACCTTGATCTTTGACCCACATTTTGATTTGTAACACATCATGTCCCTCTAATGTATCTACTGGCACAAAAAAGGTTATTTTTAATAATTTCAAATTTTTGGATCACAGTGACCTTGACCTTTAATCTTGACCTACATTTTGGTGCACGACACATTGTCTTCCCTCAATATCTCAATCATCTTCACAAGTCCAGGTAAATCCTAAATCCTTGGAGAGGGGTTTACCTTGACATTTTTGGTCTTTCGAGTGAGTTCTTGAGTCGACGCCTCCATTATACAATCTCCTACATTTCATCCACCGCGCTTGTTTTGAATAAGCATGTCGGTATCCCAAGCTTGCGGTTTTTGCTTTGACTTCTGATGTTGATTTCAACTTGACATCAAAGCAGTTGAGTCCGCAAGGAAATTCAATCCTGTCCTATCTCATACCCAGCAGAGGATTGGCCTAATCAACTGGCTTAGCGCGTTCACCGATACGGTTGATTTAGAGGAAACCTCTTTATCTATTTATATCCAGAACTCATATGGGTAACTAACCAAGCCAGTGTATCGATCCTAACAGATCGATCGATACACTGGCTCGCGAGGATGTGTATCAATGGACACAAAAAATCATGATTTTTAACAATTTCATGATTTTGGGGGTCACAGTGACCTTGACCTTCGGCCTTGACCTACATTTTGGTATGTGACACATCGTGTCCCCCTCATGTATCTACTGACACAAAAAAAGTTATTTTTAATAATTTCCTGATTTTGGGGTCAGTGACATTTGACCTTCGACCTTGACCTATATTTTGGTATGCGACACCTCGTTTCCCCATATTGAATCCACTCACAAAAAATTAGAAATTTTTAACGATTTCCTGATTTTTCCGTGACACTGACCTTTGACCTCTGACCTCGACCTACATTTTGTGTGCAACACATCGTTCCCCCCTAGGGCATCCACTCACCAAAAATTAGAACTGTAGATAGAAAACTGTCAATGATCAATGATTTCCGGTTTTTTTGGCCAGTGACCTTTGACCTTGACCTTCATTTTGGTACGCGACACATCGTCTCCCCGTAGGGTATCCACTCACCAAAAATTGGAACTGTCAATAGAAAACTGTTCCAGATAGAGACCGGACACGGGGGACGGACAGACCGACGGACAGAAACCGCCATCACATAATACGTCCGCCTTTTTGGCGGGCGTATAAAAATGGTCCCGATCCGTTAACCCCTTTAGGCAACCTCTGCCAGAGAAGTGGATTGTTTCCAATATTTTTTCCAGTCTCTGTTGCGACGAATAATTGAAAGCCAGTGGTAGGTGATTGGGGTATGATATGTGTTCGGTTTCACAGTGAGTTTGATTTTAACTCAAGGTTTCACGGTGAGTTTGATTTTAACTCGAGGCCTAATAAGGTGTTGCTTTGAGGGACTATTTGGGTGCCTGTGCACCGCTTTCTGACAGCAGAGAAAAAAGCCAGAATTATGACGTCATTTGTAGGAGCGCGCACAACTCAAAATTTCAATGAGCGACCCCCGTCAAGAAGTCTGTCCAGTTGTAGCACTTGAATTAAAGTACTTCTGGCCGAAATATGGAAGTCGAGACTTAAAGGTGAACTGAAAAGCTTTTCAATGTTCTGTTAAAATGTCATAAAACAAGAACTTCTATAGTTGTTACAAATATGTGTGGTAATAGTTTTGTGGGTTATTGTTTTATTTTGGGTATATGAGAAGTCAAAACTTATACCACCAGAAAACGAGAGCCAGAACGTCATCGCTTGCCTCCCGTTGTTTTTAGAGCGTCGTGACGTTATAGTGGCCCTCGTTCATTCATCCGACGTAGCCTGACGTCACATTTAAATAAAACTTGAATGAAGGAGACCACTATGGCGTCATAGCGTTCTACAAACCAAGAGAGACAAGCGATGCAAGTTTTCAAGACGGATTTACAACAGGATAACTTAAATATTGTTATTAGTACAATTTTGCTAAATATATTTGCCCAAAAACGTATAAAAGTTATGTCACATAAGACAAGATGTATATAAGCAACATTTTAGATAAAATTAAAAGCTTTGCAGTTCACCTTTAATTAATGAATCGAGCAGATGCAACTACGTTACAGTTTTTAACATTGCTGTCAATGTAAATTGTAATAGTGGTCTGGACCCAAGAGCATGGTATCAAATTAAAAGTTTGCATAGAATTTAACTACATGACAAAACACAGCATCTTTCCATTTTAAGCAAAGATATTAGCGATTTCCACGACTGAACTCTCCGAGTATCCGGCCATTTTTAGTAAAGATAGAGATCTGAGGATTTCCAGGACTGCACATAGTATACCTTCTGTCTAGAATGTTTAGGCAAAGATTGTGTGGAGGACTCACCCGTGGTCTACGTCCACCCCTCTCTCCTCCCCTGGGGTACCAGCGGCGTCTGAATCGGCGACGGTCAGCGGCATACTTGCTGCCCTGCACATTGGCGCCCTCGGGACCAGTGACGTTGGAGGCTTCATTGCCCTGTAATTCAAGTAAATTAAAATTCAAACTTGTTTCCATGCATGGCTCACGGCTGTCAAGTGTTGAATGTTAAAATTTGTGAATTCTAGTCTGCCCAGCACAAACTATCCACTGAATTCCTAGCCCGAGTAACAGTTCGGCGTATAGTTTATGTAAGACGAAGCGACGTGAATTTACGGGATTTCCAATAGTAGCAAATGGTCGGCCATTGTTCCATATGCTAACCTGCAAAGTCACGTTGAAAAGCGGTATCTCCTCTTACATGAACTACCAACAGATCCATCTCTCAAAATGGTAATTTCCCTAATACATGTGTAATTCAATGACAGGAAGTTCACTTTTCAATTGTTCTTCAGAAAAAGTAACATTCCCAATCTTCATTCAAATTGAAGACAAGTCCTAATGACAAAATAGGACACTTTGTAGCTGGTACCATGAAGCTGCACTTACGGTGATTCAATTACTACAGGAATTACCGTACTCCAATGTCAATTTTGACTGAAACCCAAGTGTCCAATGTAAGCTCAAAGTCAGTCAGGCTATGCATAAAATCATTCTTGAGTTATGTTAATTGAGACAAAATGAACAACTTTAACCCAGTGACCTCCTGAATATAGGTGAATCTCACTTTGCAATAAGACTACTGCTCTAGGACGTCCTGCAATTGTTATGCCAGTTTGGGGTCGCCAGGCAGTCATTTTGCAGGTCTATATTAAACTGACAAATTGAAAATCTGACCTGGTGTCCAAAAAATACTGGGTCAATCTGATTCTCGATAGGCTTGTTTTGTGACAACATTCATGTGAAGTTAGGTGTACCTAGGCATATTTTGGAGATCGGATGGTTAAGAGAAAAACAGACAGATGAACATACATGATGGCAATACCCCAAAGGCAAATCTGGCTGTAGTCCATGACCAGATGTGTGTCTAGTGCAAGTTCAGTGAGCACAGGCCTCGTTCTACTTGAAATATGGTGGTAATAAACAACCCGAGTTGGATGAACATATTTGACCCCGTCACCAAGGAAAAATGTCAATTTCATAGGTTTTTGATAGGCTTCTGCTTCAAGATTATGTACACCTGTGAAGTTTGGTGCTCCTTGGCGTAGTCATTCTTCAGATATGGTGCATTGGTGGTATCAATCAAGTCCTGATAATAGGACACATTTTTACCTGGTAACCTGGGAAAATATGGGTCAATCTCGTTGATTTTCAATTGGCTTCTGCTCTGTGACCATATGTATGTGTGATGCAAGTTTGGTATTCCTAAGCATGGTCATTCTCGAGATATCCAGAAATGTTAGACTGAATATTTTGCCAGAGGGGTAAAAACCCGACCCAGGTTGAAGAGATAGGGGAGATGCCAGGAGAATGAACCAGAGCTCACAGTGTCAATGTTGAACTACACACTTACCTTTTCGCCCTCAACAACGTCAAATTCTACGATTTCACCATCACCGAGGCTGCGCAGATATTTCCGGGGGTTGTTTTTGATGATGGCGGTCTAGAAATCAGAAGATTAGGTTTGTTTCATACACACATGACAGACAATGAAGATACATGTATAGACTTTATCCTGGTCATACATGGATAATACAGGTTCTGTTTGTCGATTAAAAGGCATACCAGTCCACACATTCATGGATTGATGTAAAAAAGTTGCAATTATAAGTTTAAATGTCCACAAACAATGCAAATGGGTCCCTTTTATGGACAGAATACTAGATACTTAGCTCATTGCAACCCCTTGAAATCAAACATTCAATTCAAATAGATCTCCGCTTGTTTTGTAAGAAACAGTTCTGTCAGTCTGCATCCATATTATTAGAAAATTGCAAGACTAAAATTCAACTGGAAATATGTGACTAGAATTAGATTATTCACCTGATGGACAAACACATCATCTTTGGTATCTTCCCTGGAAATACAAATCAAGGATATGGTTTAGCATTTGTATTTCATAGGCACAACAACCCCACCATTTACTCCCATTCTACCCACCAGTATGTGGTCTGGATCACCCACTTCACTAAATATAAGTATACTCGAATTGCAACCTATATCCAAATTTTAGGAAGTACTACATTTACCAGGACTATGGACAATCCACAAGTAATTTTTATGAACTCCACTTTTACTAAAGAGTAAACTGATTAGTTGGTTACCAGCAAGGCAGGCATTCCACTATGCTCACACAGATGGTGTGGTTTGAGAAAACTACACATTTTTATTTGGTCCAACAATTCAACATCTGCTCCAGTCCCCAAACATCTTACAAATAACGTATTTTCTAGTCGACCAACATATATGTATTCCAAACTTTGGATATTTTTTTATACTTTCATATTTTCAAGCTGGCAAATTTTGCTAAGTTATTCTGTTCGTATAAAGACGTGTACACAAAATCATATAATAATTTTGTAGAGAAAAAGTCCCCAGAATTATATAGTATTGTTTTTGTAGGTTAGATGCTGAAATTCGCCATTGCTGTTTAGTATAATACGAAGCTGCGCATCTGAAAACCCCTCGGCTCTGGGCGCCAGCCATTCATAATGTATTCAATTTAAAACAAGACTTCAGGAACACCAAGCAGTCAAGTAACAAATATACAGATTATGAAAATTTTTGCCATTAGAAATGGCCTCAAACGTTTCCGTCCAATCAGAGAAACCGGTATTCATTACATAAGTCTGTTGATGCATCGACGATGTATACCAAATTTTACATCGAACATTTGAAAATTATCTGAGATAGAGATCCCTAATGATTTCGCATAAATTAAAGATGGCCGCCCATCCTTCCCACCACTCAGAGAAACTGATGTGGTTATTCATTGCAAGTCTTTTGATACATAGATTCTGTATACCGAGTTTCATATAGAACACTGAAATGGTATCAAAGATAAACATCATTAAAGATTTTGCATAAATTAAAGATGGCCACCAAGGTTTCCGCCCAAGCAGAAAAACCAGAATTGTCTATTGATACATCGATGATGTATACCAAATTTTACATTGAGCACTTGAACCGTATCAGAGATATAGATCATTAATGATTTCGCATAAATTAAAGATGGACGCCCATCCTTCCCGCCACTCAGAGGAACCGATGTGGTTATTCATTGCAAGTCTCTTGATACATTGATGCTGGATACCAAGTTTCATATAGAACACTGAAATGGTATCAAAGATATATATCACTGAAGATTTTGCATAAATTAAAGATGGCCGCCAAGGTTCCGCCCAATCAGAAACGCCAGAACTGTCATTTATCGTAAGTCTATTGATGCTTCGATGATATATACCAAATTTTACATCGAGCACTCGAACAGTATCAGAGATAGAGATCATTAATGATTTTGCATAAATTACAGATGGCCGCCCATCCTTCCCGCCACTCAGAGGAACTGATGTGGCTATACATTGCAGATCTCTTGATACATCGATGCTGTATACCAAGTTTCGTATAGAACACTTGAATGGTATCAGAGATATATTTCATTGAAGATTTTGCATAAATTAAAGATGGCCGCCAAGGTTTTCACCGAATCAGGGAAACTGGTTTGGTCATTCCTTTGAAGTTTCTTGATGCATCGATGATCTATACCAAGTTTCACACTGAACAGAGAAATGGTACCTAAGATACACAAGATTAATGATTTCGCATAAATTAAATATGGCTGCCAAAGTTTCCAACCAATCAGGTCCAGATTCAATAGGTTCTGGGTCATGAGCATATGGATGTGCAGTGCAAGTTTGGGGTGCCTAGGGTAAGTCGTTCTAAAGATATCTTGGTAACAAGAAAGCTGTGATGGTTTCGCATAAATTAAAGATGGCCGCAAAGTTTCTAACCAATCAGGTCCAGATTCAATAGGGTTCTGGGTCACAAGCATACGGATGTGCACTGCAAGTTTGGTGTGCCTAGGGTAAGTCGTTCTGAAGATATCTTGGTAACGAGAAAGGTGTGACGGACAGACGGACGGACGGACAGGACGACAATACCCTTCGGCCAAATTTTGGCCGAGGGGTAAAAATCAGTAAATATCCCATTTAGGAGGTTTCATCATGCTTTTGCATGGGTACATACAGGCTGGTATTTTGTCAAGATAAATATTTTCAGGAGCCCGTAGAAATACGAGTCTGTATAGAAAAAGCATGGTCTAACGAATTTATCACATTGAAGAGCTATTTTCCTTGTTGGTTCATTATATCACCAACCCGAAAGAAAAACATGTATATAACTCAACGTAGAACAGCGTAAAACATTGAGAGTCGGACCGGCAGAGATGATTACTTTTCGATCTGTTCCGCGATGAACAATAGACTGGATGAAATACTTAGCAGATATTCTGATGTTCCTGTTTATGAATTATGTGGTATAAAAAGCTTTCGATGAAAATCTTATCTTCATACACACATCCTTGACCACGTTGGTATGACCCCGTTGGTATACAGGCACACACGTTCTCCACAACATTGGTATACGTACGGTATACCAACGGTGGCCAACGGAGACTTTGCAATACGATCTGATGCACTAGGGTAATTAACCAATCAAAACCTTACAATTTACTCTGAAATGTGATAATGAAATATATCCTAATTGGGATATTTTGACCAATTGTGATATTTTGACCAATTTTCATTCTAAAACAGCAATGGCGAATGTCGGCATCTAAACTACAAAAACAAGATGTAATCCACTTCACAAAGCTGCTGATGCGATGGTATAATTTTGCCTACTTTTTCGTGCCGAAATTATTCTGTAGTATTGCAATTACATGCATTATTTTTTCGTGTTGTTGCAGTAAACATCCCATCACTCACCACTGTTGAACATCACAATACGAACAGAAAAAATAGCAAACTATGCCAGCTTGAAAATATGAAGGTAAACAAAAAATATCCAAAGTGGGACATCCCAGTTTGGATATATCCCATTTAGTTCTTTTCCCCGAAATGTTCAGACAGGATGAGTCAGTTTATTACTCATAATGATGCATAATGTCGGCCCAACCGCACAATGTCTTTGTAACACTAAATGAAGCTCAAAATTTCTTTAAAATATTTTCAACAAAGAAATTCGCCCCGCCCCCTTCACGGACTTCAGACCAGTGAAAAAATATATGGTGCTGCTTCTTTGTACAATTAAAAGGGGGAGGGGGATTTTGCTACGTATCCTAAGCATACACTTCCACGTGTGTAATAGTACGAGGCTTATTAGCCTTTGTAGGCCTAGTACACACGAAATGAACTCCGGCTGTGGCCTGTTCGATTTCCATTGTGTGTCATAGCCCACGTGGTTGAACTCTGCACGTCTCGAGTGGAAAAAATGAGCACAAAGAATATTCTGCCACGAGTTAAAAATGCAAACAAACCCCTTACTAGAAACAGTGACAAGAACGGTCTAAGAATACGGTATCCACAATTATGGGTGTGTGGAAACTCCGAAGTTAGTATTTATTCATGCTCACCTATTTATGAAGCCATATCCGTTCTTCACGTTGAACCACTTTACCGTGCCGGTGACCTTTGTTGCTAAAACAAAAAAATAAATCAAGTTTTCAAGCGGTCCGAGTTCGACATAATAAAAGTGTTATTTATGGAATATAATCATCCGGTCGTGATAGTAACTGTCGACGAATATCAAGGAAAAGTGGCCGTAGAATTTGATTGCAAAACTTCAAAGTGAACCCGTGCCATGCCGAAAACGTGCGTGCTCGAGTTTGACCCCATTCTGCACGTTGCTGAAATCGACATTAAAATTGCGGACATTGCGGGTGTATGTTACCTAGAATTTTCTTCTCGGCCACGGCTGGCTTCGTCTCCGGTTGTTTCTCGGAGTCGGACATGGCTATGATGTTACAAGGAGTGGTGTTACCACGCTGTCCTGCTGTCACTGGACTCTCCTCTCTCTCTCTTTGTTCTTCTCCTCTGCTAAGATGGCCTCCTCATGCCTGCTAAAGAACGCAGCATGGCCCTTTTCTGATTGGCTGAACTGTCCTGACGTCATTTTCAGAGCCCGTTGATTGGCTAGAATAGTTGCTCTTCACCAAAGTTGGGTTGCGAGTTTTGACTTGAAAGTCTTTGTACAGAAAGATCACATAACATCAGAAGTCTATTTAAAGTTTTATAGACTTAACATGTGCTCTCCCAAAATAATATAATACCGTATTTCAATTCCGATATCGTCTTAAAATTTGACGAGAAACCCTACTCGTCTATTTTAAAGGAAAATGACAGTAAAAACTTTCAGTACCGGTAGCCACATCATTACGAAACAAAACAATGCAAATTATTGCTGGACTTATGGTAAGAAAGCCAAAAACAGAGCAAATTACTTACATGAACAAAAACATACAAATATTGAATCTTTTTTTCCAATTAGGAAATATAGAAATACCGGTGCCATGCAGCTGGTAACAGAGTTTAACCCTATCTGACCATGACAGGGGGGGAGGGGGGTGCAAATGTTCATGGGGATATTCAAAATGGCGACCACGAGGTATCTTCAGAAAGTCATGTTTTCGCAATATCCTGGCTTCGATTGCATATACCTTTCGTCTAAACGGCTGCAGGAATGATTTGGAGCTGTTTGTAAAAAGCGGAAAACGGATTGAGGCTTGGTGAATGATGTTTTCGGTCTGTTCTGTCCATTTTTTTTTTTTGTGTGCCCAAAATGGCATAAAAGTAATTAATTTTGCCAAAATTAATTATTCTCTATTACATACATTTTTTTTTGGAGAAAATATCGAACCAAGAAGTAGGCGAAAATAGCTCCCGAGAAAATGACGTCACTGTGTAACGTCATTATAGCGGTTATTTGGGACATTTTCTTGAGCTTTACCAGCAGTAGGAAGAGGCTAAATTCCCGCCGAAAAATGAGGGTGAGGTGTAAGGGTGGTGGCGTGACGTGGCGATGACGTGACATCCGGGTCAAAGGACACATCCGGGTCACTTTCGGTGACGTTACTTTCGGTGACGTGACGGTCCAGTAATAATGATCTCCCCCTACATATAAGACCCAGTGACTGTTAATCTCATTTGTAAGAGAGGAGTTGGATGGTTGTATAAATTGACTTCTTATTTATCCAACAGGCTTAGTGTGAACTTAGACAATACAGATTGTCGTCAGATTAAATCAACTCTTGAAGTAATATGAAATAAATAAAATTTAAAGTAGGCCGACCATCGAATTACCAAAGCAATACAGGCCTACTTTAAATTATATTTATTACATATTACAGGTGAGGCTATATTTATTTTATATTTTAAGCTAAAACAAATCAGACTGATTGGTAAAATATACGATTTTAGGTAACACCTATCTGTCCTATTAGTCAGACTTACAAATGTAGCCTATATAGATATGACACTGAGCACGACTCTACAAACAGCTACCTCTCGGCTGACATCATATACCATACAATTTTACCTGTATTATTTGAGACCCTGGGCAGACTATGATAACAAGTGGTCTAACTAGCACTGCACTGACTGATTGGTTAAATTCGAGCATCCATTAAATGCACTGGGATTGGTTTCTCTATGTTTAGAGCGGAGACGTTCTCCTTATGTCAGAATTTGCTCCAAAGCTGTCGGTGCACTTTGACCTTAGGAGCTATGCAATCTGATGCTATGAGAATGAAGTGAAGATAGCCAGGTGATATATTGTACATGTTGGTGCTGATATTGTCAGGCTGTTGTCCACACACACTTTCATGGAGAGAAACCACGCCAGTTGAAAGAACCTGGTTAGGCCCTACCCAGGCCCAGTATAAGGGTCAGACGAAGAGGTTATCACAACTGGCACTATTCTATATGTTCCTGCACATTGTCCTTTGGATGTCATCCAAATTTTAATAGAATTAATCAGTTTCAGCAATGACATCATTTTAAAAGTGGCACCGTGTGTGTCTTTCTATGGTGTGGTGGCCTGAGCATCATACGCATGCTATATAAGTTTTGACAACAGCCTCTAATGATAAGAAATTCAGATATACTGACAAACCCACCATTTTATATGCCCGTCAAAATAAGAGGTTGTATATTACAATCGCAACTTCTCTCCATCTTGTTCATCTGTTAGCTTTTGTTAGTTGCGATATCTCCATTTCCAGGTGATCAGGGAAGTGATGTTATGGTGAATGGTAATGCCTAGAGGTTCCGCAAACTTGATTTGACAGTGTTTAAGGAGAACCACACTCTAATTAAAATTAAATCCTATCTGCTCCCTCATTTGGATATGTACATAGCTTGAGGAGCATTGATAAGATATTAATTCAAGACTGGGAGAACCAAATCTGCATAATCTAAAAATAAAAACACAAAAAATATGGTATTTTAAATGGGTTACCATGGAATAAATTACATCACACCCCTGGTTTAGGGATTGGTAACACACTTTGAGTGTACCTTATCAACGGGACAAAGAGGAACCCTATTCATTTTGAGGTGAAAGGTCCAGGTGGCTGTGTCCGAAAATCAGTACATCATTAAAACTTATTATGTTTACAGATGTTGATTGCTATGACGTAGAAGGAGCCTAATGATTTTTACTCCTGATCTATTATTACAGTGGTATACGTACTTCACATTTTCCTACGAAGTAGGCTACAGATCGCAAATTGTCCGGTAATGAGTGAGTCCATCCGAATCCTTTCGTCGGCAAAATAAGCAGAACCGTTGACATTAGAACCTTGATTTTTGGCATGAACGTGCATTAGGGCATTGTTACCAACAAGTTCTGATCTGAAATAATTCTGATTAAAATTAGATTTATAATTAACACTTACTCCTTGGAACAAACACAGAGAGAGGCTCTATCCGAGCCTTGTGGTTTTTAACTGTGATTTATATCCAAGCCCACTGAGATAAGGCTGGTTTCTACTCGTGCTGCTTGTCACATCAAATTACAGTGGTCGGTGTCCTCTAGGGTAACCCTTCACACTGCATACAGTCTCAGATATTCAGATTTTGCAGAAGCACAATGAAGAAACACGTAATAATTGCTCTCAGATATCTTGTTTATGCTGCAGGTGGTGGATAAAGCTAAATATGATCCAATATACTTTTAGTAGGTATTATTACATATGTTCTAGTATTCTTGTGTCTTTTGGTAGAGCTAAATCAAGAACATTTATCCCCCCCCCTGTGTGTGTTTAAATATTTGGCTTCATCAGTGCATACATGTATGAGGGTGTCACAGGTGAATATAAGTCTTTAATAATTTCCTCATTGTTTTTTAATATTTCCTCTAAGTACATGCAGGTAGTACAAGTCTGTAGTTATTTCTAGGCAATGTAGAAATATTAATATACACATAAACAAACTGTTGAGTTGAACTCCCAAAACAGCCATGTATACATGTGCACGTTTGACGTATTTTACTGATGTGTTTCAATGCTGTTTTTATTGAAGTCAAATCACCCACTATTAATTCGCCCCCATCACAACCCTCCTGTATAGCAAATACTATAGTATCTTATTGCATGCCTGTCAACTACCCTGGAACATTTCCTAGCTTAGACATTAAACAGCCCGCTAAACATGCCATCAAATGTGATAAGGCTGGGAGTACAAGAATGTGCCGTGTATTTTCTGTGGACTGATCCATTTTGATTCCTTCATTAGGGGATACAGAATCACTGCCACGGAGTGTTTTGGTATGTCACAGCAATTCCGATCCACACAACGAAGCTGAGGTGGTTTAACGTTTATCAATGAAGAAAATCACCGATCAACCGCCATAGAATATAATGTGAAACAAGAAAACCGAAATAGTACATTCATCAGATTGCCGATGCCCAAAATGTGTTGTCTCATATATCTAGACAACAACGGGATGTAGAGACGCTATTTATTCGTCCTTGTACCGGTTATGCTCAGGAGAATGACATAGAATCATTATTATCTTGTGCATAGAAGGTGTTGGTCTTGAGTTGAATTACCATAAACTACAGAAATGCTACCTTTGTTGTATTTGTTGGGAAAATAATGTGATTCAAAAAGTTGTTTTGATCCTGTACAAGGGCACTGAAAACCATTAAAGAGATGTAAATGTATTTTCACACGTAAAGCTTGAAATCTACTGAATCTATATTATTCAATCTGTTTCCTTTAATTAAAAAATTGTAAAATTAAATCGGCGATCGTTATTTATTTTGGAATGAAGGCGCATTAGGAGACTGTTACCAACAAGTTCTGAGCTGACCTACTTTTGATGAAAATTTCTGGCGATTTTTGATGAAAATCACTGGCGATTCTGACTTGGGCGGTGCCCATCTTAATATAGGCAGGAATTCAACTGGGGGTGGGGATTTCCAAGAGTTCAGTTCGCGTTCGAGTCCTAATGCCTACTGTACTTCGTAGGTCCTGTGACGTTAGTCACACTGCCATGTTATTTATTACATATTGCAAAATAATGTAATGATATTAGGAATGACCCACAGATTCAGATTTCAAATGTAAACTATATGATACTGAGTATGATTCAGTTTCTTCCAGATAATATACAACAATTGACCTTGACAAGTCGTGTGTGCATGCCAAAGTAATAATAGTAGATATGGTTCTTCATTTTGGTTTCACCTGTGTATCAGAATACCTGGAAATACAGTGGTACAAACGTTTGGTTATACTTCATCCATGGGAAATTAAAAGCATATTCATTCTGAGGTGAAACGGTGACGGCAATGTTACATTTAACATCTAGAGTATTGGAGGAGGGAAAGCATTCAGAAAGTGTTGTTTCACCACTTTTAAGTGTTGGATGCAACAGCTTAAAATGTTGCATTTAACATTACGTCGATGGATAAATAAAATGGAGAAGTATTCGATTTAGATTATTCTACGAAGAAAATATTGCTACTGAATTTACAGTGAAGTTAGTATTACCACCGAATGAGGATGTGATATTTTTATCAATTTTAGTTTATTCCAGCCCGAAGAGACCCAAAGGAGTGAAATTCATTTATTTCAGGCAAATACATGTTTTGTCGATTGAAAGTAAAATGGCCACATAAAAGATGGTACATCCTTAGAATGACATCTAACCATGACTGACGGAATTACATTTTGGTTAAAAAAAATTGTGGAATTCATCTTGATGAACCGAAAGGTGTGTTAAAAATTCGTCCTTGAAATAGCGGTACTCCCTAAAAAACTTGAGTGAACTGTTCCACTCAAGTTTGGGTGAAATGAACCTGTTCACTCAGAGTTACTTTTCACTCAACTTGAGTGGGATCAATTTCCACACCTATACTTGAGTGAATGTCACTCAAGTTGAGTGCATTTAACTCAAATTCAGTGGAAAGTAACTCAAGTTGAGTGAAAATCTCACGGAGTATTGAGTGGGATCAATTTTCACGCTAACTTTTTTTAGCGAGTACTGTAGTGCAGATTGGTGAGATATAACTTAAATCAAGTAGGATATATTTCAAGAAGGTTATGAAACTTATTGATGTTATACAAATTGTTTGTATACGCCACCTTGCAGATCAGCGAAGACTATTATTCACTGTTTACAGTCATGACAGGGTAGGCCTAATGTTTTTGTGACTGCATTTCCCCTTCAGGCATTTTCGCCTGTGGATATTTCCGCCTTCCCATATATTTTCGTACTATGACTGTACAAATCTGTAAATATTGACAACAATTTGGAGATTTTTTTTCTTGTTTTCAATTAGCTTTTTAGGCATTATTAAAAAAGTTAAAATTAAAAAAAAAACTAATTTAATGACTGAGAATATTTCTTGGTTTAAAATGAAGATAAAATAGACATTATTGGATATTTTGTAGCAAATATATTAATATTCAGTTTCTAAAATGTAATCACCAATTTAAATAATTACTTGAATCAGCACATTTGTTAATTAATTTTTTTTTTCTTGTCAAATTTATATTCTGTGTTCCTGTTACACTTAACACCCCCAAGGTCCAGGATCCCTGGAGAGTGGGGCTTATTAAAGTAATTTCTATCCCTATGTAAAAGCTATTGTTTACTTATTTTCATCCCGAGTTAGCCTGCTGTTTGAGTAGAATCAATCAGTTCTTGACGCAAGGAAATTCATTGTTCACTTTATCTTTGGAACCACTGATTAAAATACCATTGAACCATCCTTGCACCTTTATTGACTTATTATAGAAATAAGAATAAAGAAAGCTCCAATTTCTTTTTGTGAATATTTCAACTTTGTTACACGTTACATTTGTATGAAGCCGAAGGGAAATATCCGCTTCGAGATTCTGTTTTCGGCGGAGCTAAACGTGAAATGAATTACGTTGTTACATAATGAGGTACCTGTGTAAATGTTATTAGCCCTTGGAACAAACCAAAACACAATTTATCACTAGAAATGCAACAAAAAGCGAACACTTGCGTGTGGCGGAACATAACGAATTCAAGGGCCGTAACTCATGAACGTTTCTTTGTAGTCATGGTTGCGCGAAGTGCCCCGCGGATGTGCTTCGGTGACAACAACAACGCTTTTGCTCTTCCTACGTTTTAAGATTACTTTAAATAAGCCAGATCCTAATTACTGGCTGCAAAGGTCGGCGTTTGAAAATTCGATAGACCCTTGCAGAAGAAGCAAACTATCACAGGTGTAAACATGAATGCAAATATTTATTTTCTCGTTTCACCGAGACGAGAAACATGTCAGCCTCCAGTCGATGACGTTTACGTTGACAACGCGTCGAACGACAGGCTCCGCCCACATTGAGGAAAAAGGTGGGTTCGTCAGTATGTTTGAATTGTTGTTGTTGTTGTTGTTGTCTGGATTTCTTACCAATAAGCCCGACCTAAGGCCGGCTTCGCCGGCCTATTAGGTCGGCCTATTATTCCAGAATCAGTTTAGGGCTTCACTACAGGACAATCAGTCTCAACTAGGATCTAATAAAATGAGATCATTTCGGCTATTCAAAACAGAAGTGAGATTTGAACCGTATTTGGCTTTATGCAAAAATTCAGCATGTCGCAAGTCCTTTACCAAGCTTAGACTCAGTAATCACAAGCTTAAAATTGAGACTGGAAGACATACTAGACCTCCAACTCCAGCTCATCAACGTCTATGTAATACTGTGGAAGATGAGATACATTTTGTGTTGAAATGTAATAGACATAATGCAGAAAGGGTATTAGGGCCTACTAATACAGCATATGGAACACACATACCCTCATTTCATGAATTTGACAGATACTGACAGGTTTATATTTATCATGTCACTTGAAGATGACGAGTTAACTCCTATAATATGTAAAACAATACATTTTTGGTTTTCCGAGAGCCTGAGAGTTGACAGAAATTGACCCCGCCACATTCATGTAGATCTAATGCTAATTCTTTTTGTTGTTTGTTTATTGTTCACATGTTTGTACTCTACCCTGATGGGTGCTTCGTACAATAAAATCTTGAATCTTGAATCTCTTGCATATGGGATTGGGGTGGTCAATTTTTTTTTCTGGTGGATTTTACTATGGGATGTGGCCCCTTGTTTTCTTTGTCTCGCGATGCGGAACACGATGTAAGTGCATGGTCTTGAGGCCATGCGTTGAATTTTAGTTGCTGTGCGCACGCACACCGGGCAAGTAGCGCTGGGGTGGACGTTTTGGGGTCGAGGCGGACCTCTATTAGTCCGATTGGGTCGTGTGAGGTATCAGTTGGAAGCATTCGTTGGGGACCATGCATGCAACTGAATGAGTATAGTATAGAATGGAAGTAAGGCTATGGCGCGCATGCCAGACAGGGAACTTGTGAGAAAAGGGTACTGGAATGGACGTTTTGAGGTCGAGGTGGACCCATAATGGTCCGATTGGGTTGTCGGGGTTCATACTCCATGTAAGCATCACAAGACAATGCACACAATAGCCAATTAAGTCTGGGGACAACAATGTGTCTAGACTTGAGCCTTGTCAACTGCACAAACAATCTAGCCCCAGAACTCACTAGCTGCGAAAGTGACCTCTGGCCTAGTGGATTTCTGGGAGCGGAAAATAAACCACGTCGCACATGTTAGTTTACTTTCTTATTTGTTCTACTTTTTATGTGTTATGTACTCTCTCCCAAATGGGGTGCTCAGTACAATAAAGAATCTTATCTTATCATGCGCACAATTAATTTTCGGCGGAACCAATCTCGCGTTCGTCTGTTTCCGTATTGGCGGTGAGCTCTGGGGACAGATGGCTATTATTCAACTAAGCATAGAAATACTTTTGTATAATTTGAATGAATAATGTTCTTTTAACTTCATTTCGCAATAAAATGCGAGCGGGTTACTCGATTATCAAACGCACTATTTCCTAGCCGGCTCACTACTTGATCGCCATACGCTCTCCACGCGTGGCTTTTTGTGCGTTCTACATGTTCTATGTGAGAGGCTAAGTTCCGCCAATACGGAAATAGCCGAACGTGAGATTACTGCACAAAGACTTAGACAATAGCTTCCTGCATGAAGTATCTACCGTTCTCGGAAGTATCAGTTTGAAGCTCTCGTGAAGAAGCATTTGAATGGATGGGTGGGTCGTGTGAATATCGTCTATCTGCGCATGCGCAGACAGGGAATTGTGGGAAAATTGCATCGGAATGGACGTTTGGGGGCATGGGTGACCCAATATTGTCCTGATTGTGCTGCGGGAGATATCAAAGTGAAGCACTCGTGAAGTAGCATGCGACAGACTAGTACGGAGTGGAAGTAAGGCTATGGCGCGCATGCGCAGTAGGAAAAAAACGCATTGGGGTTGAATGGATAGTGGGTATCAGATTGAAGCACTCATGAAGTAGCATCAGACTGGAGCTAGGGTGTGATGGAAGTGGAGCTATGGTGCGCAAGCGCACGCAGGCAATTGTGTGGAAAGGACATTGAAATGGCCAGTTTGGGATCGAGATGGGCATGGGCCGGTGTGTGTATGCGTGTGTGTGGGGGTGTGTGGGTGTCTGTGCCTGCGCGCGCGTGTGTGTGTTTGAACATTGTGCTTAGTTAGCCGTCTCTCTTTCGGAAGACATGGAGGCTCTGAAAAGAGCCGTTCTGTTCTATTGCTGTAAGACAGAACTTTCGCCACAGCGTCAGGGTCAATAGGGCAAATACCATTGTGGGGTTAACGAACCGTCGCTGGCTCCGGCGTGAGCGCTCGTGGTCCTTAGCCCGCGTATCAAGGATGGCTGTCATCATGGTCATAGTCCAGTAGTGGTGGGAGATAGCACACCTCTCCATCGAGTCGACTCTGTCGAGGACCGCTTCTGTAAGCTCTTTTGGGATCTGGCGTCGCCCCTCGTTGTCGTCGTCATCTGCAAACATGGACCGAACCACTGCTCGGTAACCCTTGCGTGAATTTACCATGGTCGCATGCTGTAAAATGCGAGTCGCATAGGAATGGATCTCCGTCATGTCTCTGCAACTGTAAGAATGAGGTGTGGGTTTCAGAGACAATGTCACACATGCGGGAAAAGGGCACTTGGGTGGAAGTTCTGGGGTCGTGATGTTCCATTGCGTCATGCTGTGCATGTGCAGTTGGATAGTAGTAGTAGAGAAAGAGGGTATTTTGGGTTACGTCGGGGCGTGCTTGGGCAATCTCATCGAAATATAGCGTGCATGGGGTGTCATACTGAAGCCTTCATCACTAAAAACAAGTTCAGTAATGTTCATATAGTTTATTATCCCCGAAGTTATATCACAGTAGTAGTAAGAAGCTAAATTCCTCAGTAAAATGAGGCTGAAAAAGTGATGCTAATGCCGTCACGATGACGTTACTTCCGGTCACGTGATCCCAGGAGATGTATTTCCCCGCAGTGATGCGGTCGGCGGTGATGCGGTAAAAAAAAAGACTCCGCGTACAGAAAGTAATCCCTTGTCAAACAAATGACTTCAAATGAGAAATCCATACGGGGAATGCATATATGTGCAGTAGAACAAAGGGTATTGGAATGGCAGTTTTGAGGTTGAGATGGAACCATAGTGGTCCGATTGGGTCATGGGAGGTATCACTGTGAAGCTCAAGTGGGGAACCATCCGAATGGACTAGTGTGGCGTCCGTTTTCATCATTCTGCGCATGCACAGCCTGACCATAGTATAGAATTACAAGCGTCTAGTCCGTCATTCATAATTCAGCCGTCGTCCATTAGAGAATATCCGCGTGCATAATCCAAAGACCTATTCCATATTCCATATAACAGTATTAGCACCAAATTCAAAAAGACAATCATAGTATACATAAACATAGGCTTGTTTCCTGCAAGAGAGAAGCGGTCAACAGTTTTCAATGATGCCGGCAAGACATCATGATGTTCCAAAAATATCAAATCCGTATCGCTGATCAGTATTCTTAATCCATAATATTCGTTATAGAGTGGTCATCTAAAAAAAAGATGTAGCTCAGTCACGCTTTGATTGTGACTGTTCATATGAGTACCATGAGGATCTTGAAGTACATGGGTTCATACGGCCCCTAGCCCCGGGTTAAGCGGAATTAGACACAAGTTACGAAACGTAGCGCCATAGATCTTGCACGCTACGTTCGTATTTTGCTATCAGCATGCGATATGTATCGCCAAATTTGAGAAACTTTGAGTGGAGGCGCTTGGTGGAATAGCCCTGTTTTATAAGTTTCTGCAACAATGTTTTGTGACGTTGATTAAAATCATCACATTTAACACAGGATCTAGCAAATGCTACTAAGCGAGATATGTATACGCCATATGCAGGTCCCACTGGAATATTACTATCCAGAAAGGGATAGTTTACGATGTCGAAATTGTAATCATCTCTTTTGTCATAAAGTCGACGAGAGAGAATGCCCGCTTCATTTTTATAGAGATATAGATCTAAATATGATGTGCCTGTAGGGCTATCTGTAGTTTCCTTCAAATCCAGTGAAGGTGGATATATATCCTTCACTGCGTCATTTATATAGCAATTATCCACAGCGAGAAGATCGTCTATATAGCGTTTGGTGAATGAGAAGGAACGGGCTTTGAATGGATCGGTTTTTGAAAGCGCCTGTATATAGTCATATTCATAAGAGAACAGATACAGGTCAGCCAACAGGGGTGCACAATTAGTACCCATTGGAATACCTATGTGCTGCTGATATATTGTGTTGCCAAATTTCACATAGATATTTTTAATGAGAAATTCAAGCAACTCTATAAACAAAGAAACATCCCATGAATGATATCTCTTGTATGTAGTCGAGCTAAAGAATGCTTTATGGCTTCCGACATTAATATATCTACGATCAGTTTTCTTGAACGCAGATACTATTAACGAACTTAGACGGTCAATAAGGTCCTGATGAGGGATTGTAGTATAGAGAGTCGAGAAATCCCATGTGGATGCATGTGTGTACGGTATGTGACCTTTAGCATCAAGTTCTTCCGTAAGACATTTTGAGTTTTTCAATATCCACATACATTCAACGCCAGAGTTCTTAGAAATAGTGGCGCAATACCTTTCCCAAAATGCTTTTACCTCCTGAAGGGCCGTCGTCAACAGGGTTGAAAGAAGCTTGGAAAGCAGACATTTTAGGAGTTCGTGGGGGTCTGTTTGAGGGACCATCCGTTGTCCAAATGGACCGTTTGGGGTGTCATCTTGAAGCTCTCGTGGTGTAGACCACGACTTGGGGGATATCCACGTCATCTGTGACGGCATTGATGACGTCATCAGTAGGAGTAATAGCCAAAGTGAGCGTTTTGGGGGTTCGTGGAGGTGTGTTTGAGGGACCAAGAATGACAGGTCGGTCATTTGATTGTCTCCTCCAGTACACTGTATACCCAAGCTGGGGGAGACGCGTTGGGTATGTTTACAATTCAATTAGGCTCTTGTCCAATCAGAAGCCGTCGTTTGGGGAACTTCAATCATCGTCGGGCAGGCCAGGATACTGTTCAGGCAGCATGTCCTGAAACAGTTGTTTGCGCATTCTGATCGCATTTTCCAGGCCAGGGCCTCGGTGGGTGGTAGTCCCAGATCCTCTTTCAAGCGACGCTTGGTCTTCATGATGAACCTGTTCGTGGGGTCGCCTTTTATTTCAAGCGATAGCAGGGTATACTGTTCATAGATCGCCATGGCTGTTTTCCGGATGCTGGGACGCATTTGGATGCACGCCTGTTGTAAGTTATCCACTCCGGCGTCCTCGATCGGTGCAGGGTCAGTATTAATAGCTGCTGTCACAATACGATCCCAAAAGGTAGGTTCGTCCTCACTTCCTTGAGATGTAGGCTGATTATTTCAGATCAAGCTCTCCGTCTCAGTAAATAGACTCTCAGCAGTCTCTGTTCGGTATCAGTCGGTGGACTCTAAGCAGTCTCTGTATCAGCATCCACCTCAGTGGGCTCCTCGGAGTCTGGATGGACAGTTTTCTGGTGTCGCATCATATCGTAACGTCTGGTGAACGTGCGTTCGCACTCAGAGCAAGTATAACCCATGTTGACGGTTGAACGTCGACTGTGCACGTCTTTGGGATACACTTGCTTTTATAGGCAGTATCGCCCGCCAACACCCGGCTGACGCTGCAACGCCCTGGTGAAATAGCTCAGAAGATATGATTTTCTAGATATTCCATGGAAATGACACTAATTCACCGAAATGCGATAACGCCCGTCAACGCCTTTCGTTACGCCTTAACGCCCGTTTCAACACCTTAACGTCCTATCCCAACGCCTTGTGGTCGGTTATCCATGGTCAAACATCATTATGGTGGAGGTTGAAGAAGATAACTTCCCGTCTCCAGCTGTGTCTCCATAAAGGTTTGAAATGCCTCATGCAGGGTCAGCAGATTCTGGACACGGATAATTGTGTTGATATCCTCTTTGGGTACTATCTGTTTCTTATGCAGCAGGAGACATACCCGTGTTACCCATTAGATGTCATCTATGAGAGTGATAAGATGATAACGCATGCGTTGGTGCTGAGGGATCTCAGTGATCCCACCTTGAGCTGTATCAATAATAGCATCGACTTAAATGTTGTCTCGACGTAACGCTTCGGCTAGAATATTCTCGTTGTCGGGTTCAAACAAGGTGGTATTTGAAGTGCTCATCGTCAAATGAGGAAAATAGAGCCGTGTGGACTATTTATAGTGGGACGCTTTTGATCTTAATGATGCGTTCGAACTAATGTTTCTTTTGTGCTAGTGCTCTGACATACGCCGATTTCCAATTCATGCCCTTGGTTTTCAACATCGACGCATTTCTTTCGATTTCCATATTGACCGGGTCCTTGTCCAGCAATTTTATATGGGTCACGAGGTCGGCATACTGCTGACGTAAAGCCCGTCGTAGTCTGGGTGCAAATGTTTTATGGGCTAAAATTGCGGCTTCCTCTTTCGAATACCCTTTATGGTGAAACTTGTTTTCTGTGGCCTCCAACGTCTCGCCAATTTCGGCGTCCATACTTTCTTTGAACAAATCGTGCCGTAGCCTGAAGTTCACGTTGTGCTCATTCCTTGTACGGGTTTGGGTTGGTCCTTCACGGTTGGGTGATATTCCGAGACTGATAGTATGAAGGGGACCCGCTGCATTGGGTGGATTGCTGCTGCTGGACGGGTGCTGCAGGTGGGGACTCGGTGGATGGTATAGAGGTATACGACGTTGTAGTGATCCCTCGCCGGGTAACAGGTGGGTAGTCAACCGGCGATCTACGGGGGTATGAGCTTTTAAGGCTACGAACGTACGGACGACTTGTCGCGGCTTGAAACGGCTGCATGAAATGGTGGATGTTCTGTGGATGAATTTGACTACCAAACACACGGATTTGTGCTCTGTCGATGGAATTGGAGAACAGCACAAAGTATTGGTAGTTGAAGACAATATATCTGGACGCCTTCTCTTGAGGAAAGTAATCCTGTGTCAAATAGATGACGGACAGATTCCGATGATGGGATCCTTTGGTAAACAAGTCGGCAACGTATGAATCGTCCTTGACTTCACTCGTCAGATCATCTAGCACTACCACGTTGGTCTGCTCGGGGTCGAAGAAATACGCTTGATCCATATCGTGAGGAATTTCTGGGACGAAGCTCACATTCTGTTATCTTGTAGTTTCGTACGCGGGCTGCCATTGGCTATACCACCATACAACGCGTGTCGGAGGTGGGGTTGTCAAGGGGCGACAAGTCGCTCGTACGGCTACCTGTTCGTAGACTTAAAAGCTCATACCCCCGAACATCGCCGGTTGACGACCCACCTATTACTCAGCGAGGGGTCACCACAACGTCATATACCCCTATACCATCCACCGAGTCCACACCCTGGCAGCACCCGTCCAGCAGCAGCAACCCACCCCATGAAGCGGGTTCCCTTCATACCATCAGTCTCGGAATATAAACCAACCGTGAAGGACCAACCCAAACCAGTACAAGGGAGTGAGCACAACGTGATCTCCTGCTATGGCAGGATTTGTTCAAAGAAAGTATGGACGCCGAGATGGGCGAGAAAAAGTTTCACCACAAAGGGTATTCGAAAGAGGAAGCTGCAATTTTAGCCCATAACACATTGACTACGACGGTCCACCTTGTTTGAACCCGACAACGAGGATAACCTAGCCGAAGCTTTACGTTGTGCCAACGTTCAAGTTGATGCTACTATAAATACAGCTCAAGGTGAGATCACTGAAGCCGCTCAGCACCAACCCATGCGTTGTCATCTTATAACGCTCATAGATGACATACAATGGGTGACCCGTGTTTGTCTTCTGCTGCATAAGAAATAGATAATACCCAAAGAGGATACCAACACAACTACCCGTACCCGTGCCCTCATGCAGTGACCCTGCATGAGACATTTCAAACCTTTATGGAGACGCAGCTGGAGACGGGAAATTATCTTCTTCAACCTCCAATATAATGATGTCCGTCCATGGATAATCGACAATGCATAAGGCGTTGGGATAGTACGTTAATGTGTTGAGATGGGCGTTAAGGCGTAACGACAGGGGTTGACGGGCGTCACCGCATTTCGATAAATTAGTGTCATTTTCATGTAATATCTAGAAAATCGTATCTTCTGAGCTATTTCACCAGGGCGTTGAAGCGTTAAGCCGGGCGTTGACGGGCGTTACAGTCTATGAAAGCAAGTGTATCCCAAAAGACGTGCACTGTCGTCGCTCAACCGTCAACATGGGTTATACTTTCGCTGAGTGCGAACACACGTTCACCAGACGTTACAATATGATGCAACCCCAGAATTACAAGCGTCTGGTCCGTCATTCATAATTCAGCCGTCGTCCATTAGAGAATACCCGCGTCCATAATCCAAAGATTAATAATCTCAGTATTAGCACCAAATTCAAAAAGACAATCATAGTATACATAAACATAGGCTTGTTTCCTGCAAGAGAAAAGCGGTCAACAGTTTTCAATGATGCCGGCAAGACATCATGATGTTCCAAAAATATCAAATCCGTATCGCTGATCAGTATTCTTAATCCATAATATTCGTTGTAAAGTCGTCATCTAAAGAATGATGTATCTCAGTCACGCTTTGATTGTGACCGTTCATATGAGTACCATGAGGATCTTGAAGTACATGGATTCATACGGCCCCTAGCCCCGGGTTAAGCGGAATTAGACACAGGTTACGAAACGTAACGCCATAGATCTTGCACGCTACGCGTCTTTGCATCCAGACTCCAAGGAGCCCACTGAGTCGGGAGCTGATACAGAGACTGCTGAGAGTCTATTTACTGATACGGAAAGCTTGATCTCGAATAGTCAGCCTACATCCAAAGGAAGTGGGGACGAATCTACCTTTTGGCATCGCATTGTGACAGCAACTATTAATACTCACGGTGTGGCGATAACTTACAACAGGCGTACATCCAAATGCATCCCTGCATCAGGAAAACAGCCATGGAGATCTATGAACAGTATACCCTGCTACCGGTTGACATGAAAGGCGACCCCACGCACAGGTCCATCATGAAGACCAAGCGTCACTTGGAAGCGCATATGGGACTACCACCCACCGAGGCCTTGAAAAATGCTATCAGAATGCGCAAACAACTGTTTGAGGACATGCTGCCTGAACAGTATCCTGGCCTGCCCGTCGATGCTTACGTTACAAGAACAAGATTTCTCAAACGACGGCTTATGATTGGACAAGAGCCTAGTTGAATTGTAAACATACCCAACGCGGCTCCCCCGGCGTGGGTATGATGTACTGAAGGGGAGAATAAAATGATTGACCTGTCATCTTTGTTGTTGTTGTTCTTCTCTTACCTGTCTACTAGACCCAGAATGGTCTCTCAAACACCCCCACGCATCCCCAAAACGCCCACTTTGGCTACTACTCCTACTGATGACGTCACCAATGCCGTCAAAGATGACGTGGACATCTCTCAAGTCGTGGACTATACCACAAAAGCTTCACTTGGACACCTCACACGACGCATTGGGACAGAGAACGGTCCTTAAATCGCCCAAGCACACTCCAAAACACCCGCTTTCGCTACTACTCGTGCTGATGACGTCACCAATGACGTTACAGAAGACATGGACATTGCCCACGAACTCTTAAAATGCCTGCTTTCTATACTACGGTCAGACTGCGCATGCGCAGAATGATGAAATCAGATGCCCAGTCGGATGGTTCCCCACGAGAGCTTCACACTGAAACAGAATACAGAATGACGTCAGTTCCATCCCACATCCATCCAGTTGGACGCTCCCCCACGAATGCTTCAAAGTGATAACTCACACGACTCAGTCGGCCCACTAGCGGTCCACCTCGACCCCAAAACGTCCACCCAGCGCTACTTGCCCTTTGCACATGCGCACAGTCACTTTTTCAAAAAATCCAACGCATGGCCTCGATACCCCTCCCATCGTGTTCTACAGTTCGAGACGAGAAAAACAAGATGCCACAACCCATACAGCAGATGTCCAGGAGTAGGTTTCCCAGTGGGACAAACTTTGTCCACTGCGCCAGTATGGACCTGTCCACCCCAGATCTACCTGAACTTTAAAAAAGATTTCACTGCTTGGCTTCGAAACCCCTCCCATCGTTTTCTACAGCTCGATACGAGAGAAACAATATACCACACCCCATACTAAAATCCACAAGAAAACAAAATGACCACCCCTATCCCATAAATGCATTCTCCGTATAGATTAACATTGGAAGTCACTTGGTTGACAAGGGACTACTTTCTGTGCGCGGAGGCTTTTTTTGACCGCATCACCGCCGACCGCATCACCGCCGACCGCATCACCGCGGAGAAATAAATCCCCAGTGGTCACGTGACCGGAGGTGACGTCATCCGTGGCGTCATCGTGACCTCATCAGCCTCACTTTTTCAGCCACATTTTTACTAAGTAATTTAGCTTCTTACTACTACTTATCATACCCAAACTGAAGAGCCGTTCGGGATATGTTTATTATGGTGTTTGTTCACGGAATAAAAACACCATGTTAGGTAGCAGTGTTTACAGAGTTGAACTCAACAATCAGTATATATAAATAGAGTATCTTTGGCATATAACGGTATCTATCAGTGCATGGGTGAATGTATTCATCCATGGGGAGGTCGGTCAGCTTGGTAACGAAAAACGTGTGACGTTGTTGATCGGCCCATTCCAAGACATCCAATTGGTCCACTTGAATCAAAACGGGTTCTATCGACGCACGATCCGTAATGGCAAACGGCTGGTCAAATACCCGGATGTTACTGCTCTTGGTTGGTTTCCTTATACTATAGCACATAAGATGTACGAAAAGATCACATAACATCAGAAGTCTATTTAAAGTTTTATAGACTTAATATGTGCTCTCCGAAAATAATATAATAAAATAATACCGTATTTAAATTCCGATCTCGTCTTAAAATTTGACGAGAAATCCTACTCGTCTATTTTAAGGGGAAATGACAGTAAAAACGCCCAGTACCGGTAGCTACATCATTACAAAACAAAGCAATACAAATTATTGCTCGACTTTACAAAAGTATGGTAAGAAAGCCAGAAACAGAGCAAATTTTAAAAGCACACACTTACATGAACAAAAACATGCAAATATTGAATATTTTTTCCAATGCGGAAATATAGAAATACCGGTACCATGCAGCTGGTAACAGAGTTTGGGGTCGAGGTGAACCACTATAGGTCCGAATGGGCTGCGGGAGGTGTCATAGTGAAGTACCCTTCGGGGGAGCGTCTGACTGGATGGGTGCGGCGTGGACGTCATTCTGCGCATGCGTGATGAAAAAGAGGCATTGAATGGAAGTTTTGGCGAGATGGACCGGTATTGGTCCGAATGGGTCGTGGGAGGTGGCAAAGCGAAGTACTCATGGGGGAACATCCGACTGGATGGGCGTGTCGAGTATGTAAGGCTATAGCGCTCGTGCGCAGACAGGGAATTGTGGGAAAATGACGCTGAAATGGACTTTTGGGGTCGAGATGGACCAATATTGGTCCGATTGAATCGTGGGAGGTGTCATAGTGAAGCACTGGTGGGGGATCGTTCGACTGGATGAATGTGTAGTGGAAATACCGTCCATCTGCGCATGCACAGACAGAGAATATTGGGAAAAGGGCATTGCAATGGACCTTTGGGTCGCGATGGTCTATCCTTGCTCCTAATGGGAACGCGCAATTGTCAAAGGACACTTCCGGTCACGTGACCGGAATCGAAAGTGACGTCACAAAGGTCATTGTCAAATTGCAAATGTCAATGCGCGCAGAGATCTCCTTTCAAAGTGTCAAGAGGCGTCTACATGCCCTTTCGAACCCTGGCCATATACGAGGGGCAGCAGGTTGCGTTACTGACGTCCCATATGTCGAATTACAGGGGTCTGATCCGTCATTCATACTTCAGTCGTCGTCCATTGAAGAATATCCGCGTCCATAATCCAAGGACCTATTCCATATTCCTACGAAGTAGGCTACAGATCGCAAATTCTCCGGTAATGAGTGAGTCAGTGAGGCAGTCAGTCAGTCAGTCAGTCCATCCGAATCCTTTCGTCGGCAAAATAAGGAAAACCGCTGACATTAGAACCTTGATTTTTGGCATGAACGTGCATTAGGGCATTGTTACCAGCAAGTTCTGAGCTGACCGAATTCTGATGAAAATTTGATTTATAATTATTTTTTTATTATTTACTGATGGCTCAGCGAGTGCACTGTCCTGTCCATCGGGAACCCTTGGCTGTATGTTTCACTGTATATATAGCACAGTACAAAATCTGGTGGGATATGCCATCCGTAATTGTTTTTATGAAATAGGAAATGCTAATTTTCCATCATTTGTTAGTGCATTTATCTACACTACTATTACCAACTTGCCATCCCAAATACACACAATTCAGTATATTGTTATAGATATATGTAAACTGTGGCCTTTAACGTGTATCCTATTTCACATCCAAACATTTCATCACAGACCACATCAGGCTTCAAATTCAGGTCAAATTGCCCACTGGTAGTGAAATATCCTACATCAACCAATTAAGTCAGCCTGGGGCGATAACCCAGCAGAAGAAGAAAGATGTGGTATCATCCTTCAGATTAGTCGTGTGAGCAACAATGATAAATGTTTACTGAGGGTGAAACAAAGCCACCCTGCAAGCCACCCAAGGAATTTATCAGCTTGTGTTGAGACATTTTGTTGGTATCATGTAAGCTGTTTAGTAGTTTACTCATTCAAATCTCCATACCATATTTTCTGTTATTCAACAGACAAATTTCTTTACTGGTTTTAATTGTCCCCCGCTACTTAGTAGGGGGGGGGGGGGACTTAGAAACACCGGTGTCCGTAATTCCGTAGTTCCGTAATTCCGTAAGATTTTCTTGTCCGGAAAATAACTCGTGAACGTTTTAACCGATCAACTTCAAACTTGGGGTGTGCCTTGACATTGCCGAGAGGACGGTTGTGATTGTTTTTCAGCAATGTGCATAATCCAATATGGCCGCCGTCAGCCATTTTGGATTATAAGCACTTAGATCTTAGATTTTCTTGTCCGGACAGTAACTCGTGAACGATTTAACCGATCAACTTCAAACTTGGGGTGTGCCTTGACATTGGTTAGAGGACGGTTGGGATTGTTTTTCAGCAATGTGCGTAATCTAATATGGCCGCCGTCAGCCATATTGGATTATAAGCAGTTGGATATTGTCCGGACAATAACTCGAGAACGATTCAACCGATCTACTTCATATGAGTGCCTTAACATTGTTGAGAGGAGGATTAGGATTGTTTTTCAAGGACGTGCTTAATCCAATATGGCCACCATCAGCCATACTGGATTTCATTGGATTTTAAGCAGTTTGATCTTGTCCGGACAATAACTGGAGTACGATTCAACTGATCTACTTCAAACTTGGGGAGTGCCTTGACATCGGTGGGAAGACGGTTGGGATTGTTTTCAGCAATGCGCATAATCCAATCTGGCCGCCGTCAGCCATATTGGATTATAAGCAGTTGGATCTTAGATTTTCTTGTCCGGACAATAACTCGTGAACGATTTAACCGATCAACTTCAAACTTGGGGTGTGCCTTGACATTGGTGAGAGGATGGTTGGGATTGTTTTTCAGCAATGTGCGTAATCTAATATGGCCGCCGTGAGCCATATTGGATTATAAGCAGTTGGATCTTGTTCGGACAATAACTCGAGACCGATTCAACCGATCTACTTCATACCTGGGGAGTGCCTTGGCATTGTTGAGAGGAGGATTAGAATTGTTTTCCAAGGATGTGCTTAATCCAATATGGCCACCATCAGCCATACTGGATTTCATTGAATTTTAAGCAGTTTGATCTTGTCCGGACAATAGCTGGAGTACGATTCAACTGATCTACTTCAAACTTGGGATGTTCATTGACCTTGATGAGATCCCGGTTAGGATTGTGTTTCATGAACGAGCATAATCCAATTTGGCTGCCATCTACCAGCGATATTGGATTATGGTGCATTTCAAACAGTTGCATCTTGTCTGGATAACTAGATAACTCTAGAATAATTCAACTGATCGACTTCAAACTTACAGTTTGGCTTCACATCGGTGAGAGGACAGTTGTCATTGCTTTACAGCTACCTGTGTAATCCAAGATGGCCACCATCAGTCATCTTAGATTTTCAGCATTTAGATCTTGTCTGGACAATTATACTCTAGAACGATTCAACCAATCTACTTCAAACTTGGGGAGTGCATGGACATTGGTGAGAGGACAGTTGGTATTATGTTGATGGATGTGCATAATCCAATATGGGTGCCATTCGCTGTATTAGATTATGTTAAGCTCATCAGCGATATCTCCATTTTCAAATCATACTCTTCATCAATGATATGAGATATCATCGACAAAATAAAATCGACCATAGAGGTCCATGGCCCCCGCAGCAGCAGCGCCAGTTATGGTGGATGTAATCCACCATAACTGGTGCTGCTAGCGGGGGACATGGACCTCTATGGTCGATTTTTGTTTAAGTTTTACTGGGTTTCAACTGCTACAGATAGTAACACAGTACTGATACTGTAGAAATGGGTCTCAAAACTAACAGCTGGTGAACTATTTGGTAGGGTGAATTTAATTATTCCATGTTGAGTGCAATTTGTTCACATGAATGGTGGAATGTCTGGATTCTCAAATGAAAGTGTGTTATACATGTACATAGTTCAAGCATGTCAGGTTTAAGGAACAAGCATGGTTGCACTTAACCCTATCTGGCCTAGGCTTTTTGGGACCTGTCCAGGCCTAGGGGGGGGGGGGAAATGGCCCCCCCTAATTATTTTTATTCCTCAGCCCTACGGGCTCAGGAGTATTGTTGTGGCCCTGGGGATGTGTCTGTCCGTCTGTCCGAGCCGTATCTCGATAACTATTTCTAGGAAGTTCATGAAACTTACAGGTTATGATCCTTTTATTTTTTACTTGTGCCTTTGAGACTTTCAGGTCGTTAATTATTTTTTTACAATTTTTTTTATTTTTCTACCATTTTCCAGTCTTTTAAAAACGGATCTACAAGTATGCATACATTAGTCCTGCTTTTATACTGATTTACATACTCTTACTAGCTTGTAGCCAATCAAGAGCTCCATAGTAAAGTTGTATTTCAGTCATTGGTTCAGTGTAGTGAATGACTGGTCATTGGTTTGGTCTAGAAGTCTATATTCCTCTGCATATTCAGTAGTACGGTATTGCCAGACTAATTGTCGTAGGCCTATCCCTACGCTGTTGAGAAAAAAATAGTCTGACATTAAAACTGTGAAAATCGACTTGTTATTTCGTCTAAAAGTTCTCAGAATGGATTTGAACAAAAATAAACGCCTGTTTTATCGGAAAAGGGCAACTGGTCAACGCTAATGCATTACCAACGGAGATTCGTCAGGGGAGTTTCTATCTCGCATTATGATGGGATGTGATTTTCGGCTATCGGAGCCAGTTTTTCTTAGAGAAGTGAAATTCTCCACAGTATCTATATGTAATCTGTTCAGGATCAAAGAAAATCTCCAATACCTCGCGTGGGGTTTTTTTTTCAAAGCACAATGACGTTGGGCTTGCAATGTTGTAACATTGTGGCAATGTTGTAACATTGTGACTAAGCACTATGAAAATAACATGTGAGGTATTGGAGGTTTGTTTTGATTCTGAATAGATTTCCTTCGAATTTCAGAATAAAAATGCACAAATTACATAGAGATACTGTGGGGAATTTCACTTCTCTGAGATGAACTGGCTCTGATATTTAGCCGGAAATCCCATCCCATCGTGATACAGCTCAGTAACTCTAGCCGGTTGTAGTTATTTCTTTCATCCCATGGGCCATGTGTAACATTTAAAAAAATTATATTTTTTTTCTTAAAAATATAAAACAGGGGTTGAATTGTGAATAATATTGTGAATATTTTTTAATAATAATTGTTTGTTTCACGTTAACATCAACTGCTTGACAGGATATGGGGCAACAGATAAACAGAGGACAAATGGACAAAAGACCCGTCCGACACTTAGTTTCAGGCCAGGGCAATAAGATCACAACTGTACATGTTCCCCCTCCCCCCCCCTGTAGATATGTGGATACCTTGTCACTTTTTATACCCCTGTACATAGTTGAGGGTATACTGGATTCCGACTGTCTGTCCGTCCGTGTGTCAGTGTATCCATCCATTCATCTGTCTGAGTTGTGGCTTGGGTTTGCTTTTCGCATGCCATAACTCACTGCTATTTATCCAAACTTCTTCACCCATCTTGGTCTAGACTGTTAAGGGGCTGAGGAGTTGTAGCACCGCTGGTGCCTCATGTTTTTATCCCTTGAGCTAGGGGGCTGAAACTTACCACACTATACCCTTGGATCAAGCTCTACCAGAAAATGTAAAAAAAATCCAAGATGGCCGCTTTAATGACGTCACAGACAGTGACGTCATTTTCAAAAACGGCATTTTTTGGTCGATTTTTCGGTCGGATTTTCCGAATTTTTTATTTATGCAATTTCTCCGCAAAATCTGAATGATAAATTAGTAAATATTAATGTAATGTGAAATAAAATAGTTTTTGCCCACTTTTCATCGCGGAAAAGCAGAAATTTTGAAGAAATATGACAAAAACATCACTTTTCTGGTACCCCACGTGGTCGCCATCTTGAATTTACCCATGATCCTCTGCTCAGGGGGTTATGCAAATGGTCTCAAAATGACCCCAATATGATAGTGGGTCCCGGGATAAAGTCCCGGAGTTTCAGCACTCCATTTTCGTCGTTCCGGAGATAGCCCAGAAAGTTTGGTAGGGGGGCCATAATCCGGGCCATGTAAGGTTAAGATATAATCAAAGAAATTTCGTGACAATTATTGAATCTAAGTAGGCCCCTACATAACAAAATTAGCTTGATAAAAAAGGCGTTCCTGGCGCGAATTGTTTTCTTTTGAGAGAAAATGGTATTTTCTGAATTACATGTACCTGTACAAAGATAGGTTGTTCAAGGAGGCTTTGTTTTTGCTGCTGTGTGCATCAAGTGTATGGAAACATGATATATGCACCCAGAGCCCTGATCTACAGCTGTATAAAACTCAACATCTGGCATTGACGTCATGTTTAAGGGGTCTTAATTTATTTTCTTTGGGTAGAATTTAACTAGATAAAGTAACTTTGATCATGATGTGAAAATATGAGCACATACTTTGAGTTTTTTTTGTACCTCTTGAATATTTTAAATATAATAAACAATAATTTAAACAAAAAATTACATGTGTAAACAAAATATGTCTAAATTTTTCTTGTCATTTCAAGTCTTGATCCATTTTGATTCCTTGATTAGGGGATACAGAATCACTGCCACGGAGTGTGTTGGTGTGTCATAGCAATGTAATTCCGATTCACACAACGAAGCTGAGGTGGTTTAATGTTTATCAATGAAGAAAATCACCGATCAACCGTCATAGAATATAATGTGAAACAAGAAAACCGGAATAGTAGATTCATCAGATTGTCGATACCCAAAAAATGTTGTCTCTTATATCTAGATAACAACGTGATGTAGAGACGCTATTTATTCGTCTTTGTACCGGTTATGCCCAGGAGAATGACATAGAATCATTATTATCTTGTGCAGAGAAGGTGTTGGTCTTGAGTTGAATTGAGTTGAGTTGAAATAAACTACATAAATGCTACCTTTCTACTATAGTACTATATATAAAAAATTGTTGTATTGTTTGGAAAATAATGGGATTCAAAAAGTTGTTTTGATGCTGGACAAGAGCACTGAAAACCATTAAAGAGATGTAAATGTATTTTCACACGTAAAGCTTGAAATCCACTGAACTTTTTATTATTCAATCTGTTTCCTTTAGTTAAAAACTTGTAAAATTAAATCGGCGATCGTTACTTATTTTTGGAATGAAGGCTGTTACCAACAAGTCCTGAGCTGACCTACTTTTGATGGAAATTTCTGGTGATTTTTGATGAAAATCACTGGCGATTCTGACTTGGGCAGTGCCCATCTTAATATAGGCAGGATTTCAACTGGGGGTGGGGATTTCCAAGAGTTCAGTTCGCGTTCGAGTCCTAATGCCTACTCTACTTCGTAGGTCCTGTGACGTTAGTTACACTGCTCGGGGGATCCTCCATGCCCCCAGTTCTCAAATGTACATTTCCCTCTACACCACCCAACCTGATGATGATCAACACAGGACGAGGTTAATGATAAAAGGGAGAGAACTCATGTTACAGTATTAGCACCAAATTCAAAAAGACAATCATAGTATACATAAACATAGGCTAGTTTCTTGCAAGAGAGAAGCGGTCAACAGTTTTCAATGATGCCGGCAAGACATCGTGATGTTCCAAAAATATCAAATCCGTATCGCTGATCAGTATTCTTAATCCAAACTATTTGTTGTAAAGTCGTCATCTAGAGAATAAAGTATCTCACTCAGGCTTTGATTGTGGCTGTTCTTATGAGCACCATGAGGATCTTGGAGTACATGGGTTCATACGGTCCCTAGTCCCGGGTAGAGCGGAATTAGATCTAAGTTACGAAACATCATTGTTGTAAGTTGTGCCATCATCATGCGATATGTATCGCCCAACTTGAGAAACTTTGAGTGGAGGCGCTTGGTGGTATAGCCCTGTTTTATAGGTTTCTGCAACAATGTTTTGTGACGTTGATTAAAATCGTCACATTTAACACAGGATCTAGCAAACGCTACTAGGCGAGATATGTATATGCCATATGCAGGTCCCACTGGAAAATTACTGTCCAGATACGGATAGTTTACGATGTCGAAATTGTAATCATCTCTTTTGTCATAAAGTCGACGAGAGAGAAGGCCCACTTCATTTTTATAGAGATATAGGTCTAAATATGATGTACCTATCTGTAGTCTCCTTCAAATCCAATGTGTCATTTATATAGCGATTATCCACAGCGAGAAAATCGTCTGTATAGCGTTTGGTGAATGAGAAGGAACAGGCTTTAAATGGATCGGTTTTTGAAAGCGCCTGCAAATAGTCATATTCATAAGAGAACAAATATAAGTCAGACAACAGGGGTGCATTAGTACCCATTGAAAACTATATGCTTTTGATATATTGTGTTGCCAAATTTCACATAGATATTTTTAATGAGAAATTCGATAAACAAAGGAACATCCCATGAATGATATGTAGTAGAGCTAAAGAATGCTCTATGGCTTCCGACAGTAATATATCTACGATCAGTTTTCTTGGACACAGATACTATTAATGAACTTAGACGGTCAATAAGGTCCTGATGAGGGAATGTAGTATATAGTCGAAAAATCCCATGTGGATACATGTCTGTATGGTATGTGACCTTTAGCATCAAGTTCTTTCGTGAGACATTTTGAGTTTTTCAATATCCACATACATTCAACCCCAGAGTTTTTAGGAATAGTGGCGGAATACCTTTCCCAAAATGCTTTTACCTCCTGAAGGGCCCTCTTCAACAGTGTTGAAAGAAGCATGGTGGTGCAGCTTCTAGAACCAGCTATGAATCTAGCTTTTTGGGGAGATTTATGCATTTTGGGAGTACAGTATACTTTTGGTATGTCGTTATGATTGATTGGAAGACAAATACCGCCTTCTCTGAGAAACATATTGTGATTGTTAAATAAATCTTTTAGAGTAAATCAGTTTGGGAGTAAATAGACGTATTTGATGATGATATGTTTACACTCAATTCTTTAACCATCACCTGATAATAGTAATATTTACATATGAATATTATGTTATTTTCAGCTTGTCTGTTAGGACTATGACGAATTTTCTTAGGAAACTTGCTAGTACTTCTTCCGAATTGAGGTTTCTCAGTACTTGTTTTGCTCGGGGAAGGGTACTTCTGTTATTATGGCGGATTGTTGCAACGACCTTGCTCTTGGTGAGGTCCAGCCAATCAGCGAGTACTGTAGGTTCAACTTTTTCTCGCTTAGACCAATCAATAACGTACTGTTCCAAAGCAGACAGGACTATCTTCTGGTCGGCCTTCAGATTTATTCTTCTCGGCTCTCTATATTTAGGTCCCTTCATCAGGAGTAATCTTAGGTCCTTAGCACTCACCACATCAAGGTCACCAGTCACAATATGTTCGCAAGGTGTATAGATAAAGTTCGACGGTTCACAAGCACAACTATAGCCTCTCGACGTGTATAAGATCCAGTCAAACTTCTTGACAGCATTAGAGTAATTGAATATTTTGGAGGAAAGGTCAAAATAAGTTTAAATCCTCTTTTGAAGAGGTCAAGAGGCGTTTGCTTGCCTGTTATGTGACGTCACACAGGTCATTTGCACATCTAAAAAGTCAATAGGCGCCTTACGTGTTTAGGCCCTACAAGAGTTATCTGCTCCCGAGTACTACTTTATAGGTCCTTCCGTTACTTTAATATTAATTGGCATGTCCGGGAAAAATGCAGCATGAGTTTTATCTCCCCCCCCCCCTCCCCCCTCAATACTACCACGTTTGTTCTTCAGTTACTCCAATGTTAATTTACATCTCCCGGAATGCACGTCATCCAACATGGTCCCCGACAATATCACCAGCTATATGTCCAGCATAAACGGCAGGAGGGAAACCCTTATTTTCCCCACACGTCCTATACCGAGAACCAGAGGGCCAAGACACACGGAGATCGCACAAAATGAGGCGCTTGGACCTAAACTTACGCCACTAGGGTAGTGTGGAGTGCAGAAATAGGGGTGGCCATGAGCAACAGGACCAACCAATACGAGAGCAATTGACGGTGTGGGTCATTCGTCACGCATCATTTCGTCCAACATGTCGCCATTCCTACGAGCGCTCCTTCCTCTTACACCCGAGGTGAGGTTACGCGTCTACGAGGATAAAGTCACCATCGTAGAAGACCTGAATATTTGCTCGTCGGACCCTGAGTCGATATCGAAAACGATTACGCTATACCGTAACGGCTGGATCAAATTTAAATGGGTGTTGAGCGGTGAGCTCGATCGTGACCTCAGCCACTCGGAGCATGCCATCTACGTACAACGTGGGCCATGATTCGCACGCCTGGGGCGTTACCAGTACCCCATCCGAAGCTTCACGTTAGATTCTGATCTGTGGATGGCCTTTGAGAAAGTGGTGCCTATTGTGGACCATCTGTGTACACCGGACGATCGGTCAGCCTTCCAGTTGGCCTGGTCTCGTACTAGGGATAGCAAATTATCAACCGCGCCAAGGAGGCAGACGAAAGGGACTATCCGCTTCTCCCCTCCGTGACCTACAAAGATGTCCGGGCATGTCCCGTATTCCACAGTCGGACGACGACGATGCCATAGATTACCCGGATATGCTTAGTCAACCCAGTATCAATCGCATCCATACAACGGAGGCCGGCACTACGTCAGTACCGGAATGAAATCGCGGCGCCAGATATTCACGGATAATACAGAATGCAGGTTTCATCACATGATGCACCATAATAAAGGTTAATAAATAGAGCCGATTGTTCAGATCTGCGCGCACTTATCTTAAACCATGCGAGGTCCCGCTTACCACTCGCCAGAAATCCAGTCTCCACTGAGGAGGGCAAATTTACCGAAGATTCTGACGAACCGCTCAAGGAGATGTTACCGATACAGGAGGCTGTGAGTGCGATGTACCAATACCATCCGGCACGGTCTGAACAGTCATCACTCTAAAGTGGACTTGTACAATTTCCGGTCAGATGATAACACCAGTCTACTCCACTACGACGATACTATTTTTGAAGACCAAGCCATGGCCTTCAAGTTACATCCTACCTTCGGTTATTTATTACGGCATAATAAAACCGATCAGCTCCGGTACTTTTACCCCAGTCACAATAACCTTGTGTACGACCAGCCCTTCATCATTACGTGCGTCGCAGGACACTTCCCTGGCCCAACTGGAGATTTCGGATGCTTTAGAATGGGCCCAAGAACAACGCCCCAACACCAAATGGCAGGCGAACGTCACGTTTTACATGACTGATTTGATTGATCACCCGATCTTTCATTACATGGAATTTTCCCCCTTATATATACGAGGGAGAGTCACATTGTGTGTTATTTTGCCCTCCACCCCATTCTATATTCCGCGTTGGAAGATGCAGTGGCAGATGTGGATCAGGGGCTCACAGAGAAAGAGCAGTCATCAGACGAGTTGGACTGGCCATTTGTCATGGACGATGTGCGGGCAGAAACCAAAGAAAAAAACAGAAATAAAGACTGACACCGGCCCAAGATATACCCGTTATAAATAAACGATAGAGCCGGGGTCCATCATCATTTTCATCATGAAGAGCTGGCAGAAGGTGTTGGACACGTTGTATTACAGTCCTGACAGTTCGGTTGCCTATAGTGCATTATCAGCCCTCTGTCAAGCCGCTAAACTTCATGGAATATATCCAGCTCAAGTCCGAGATTGCTTATAAAAAAACAAGACACCTACAAAATGTATACTTTATATCAAGCTGCCCGTCGCCATTTTCAACGAAACCGGGTCATCGTTGGGGGAATGGATGGCAAGCGCCTTTGTTAAACACAAGGATGGGAATCGGTTTCTCTTGACGAGCATGAATATCCTGTCGCAGTATGCGTGGGTGGTGCCCATCCGCACGAAAACCTTTCTTCAATTCCTGGGTTCCGGACAACCAGATGAAACGGCTATAAAGCCAGGAACCACAGCCGGTAGCGTTCATTCTGCGCTCGACTATGAATCCTGTGCGATAGACAAACAACAGCTGTCTCTGAACCGGATGTATCCAAAACCGCGCATAAAAAGGGGCAGGGCTGTGGGTTCCAGCGTTAGATGTACATGATGTCCGCTCGAGTGCGTGAGCACAGTCCGACGCTCCGTGTATTGAAGATCGCCACACCCGAGGTGGTTCGGACTATTGTACGCGGTCAAAACTCTGACCATGTACGCCGTCTGTGTGGATTTGGGAATAAAATCTTAAAAGGGAACCTGCCACTGACTCAGAAGACCAAGTTTGCCAAGCATAGGACAGGTCTCCGAACCTTGGTCCAGAAGCGAATCCCGCAAGCACATAAGAAAAATATCTGCCATCTTAGCCCCGTTGGCTACTTCCGTGTTGGGTCCTCTACGCGGTGGACTCTTCGGTCGACAATGAAACACACGAACGAAATGGTCCTCATCAAACCAAAGCATCCAATCTCCGTATCCGATCCCACCTTCGGTGAAGACGATAAACACACTCGATCACGAGATGCAACAGATTCTACAACGACCAGGGTTAAGCGACAGTGAGAAAGTACAACAGTACAATCAGAGGCTTCAATGGTACATCACGTTCATGGACAATACAAGACCATTGAACCAACCCCACCTCCAGTCGCACAGCCAGCACAACGCGTACAGTGAAAAAAAAACACTTGCCCCACAGCCGCCATTACCAGGTGTACCACCAACAGTCCCACAGTGGGTCGAAGACGAAGTCTTACAGAATTTACTCGCGTCATTCACGAAACAAACTGGCCTGGTATTACAGCGGGTGAAATACTATCCGAACAGGACTTCATATGATGATGGCGAACTACTGGTACACAACCAGGTGGTTCCCGGTACCAACATGACTGATTTATTGAATGACTTGATGCGTCAACTCAGGTCACACACGGATTCTCAAGGATGGGAGGTGTTTGCCCGAGGCTTGAAAGGCATGTGTGTACCACAAGAATTGGTGGGGAACCCACAGTGCTGGGCATGGATGCAGCGTGACATAGCAGCAATCTCCGGTACACACACCCCGCAAGTCACAACGACAGCCTCCACCCCTCCCCCATGGACCTGGGAAGCCGAGGGAGAACCAGAGTTACCACCCAAACCACCACACCCCTTAAAGGTGAAATGCAAAGGTTTTCATATTTTTTTTGGTGTTCTTTGCGGGTGAGCTAATATTTGAACTATCAGTCTATTTACTTCTTCTGGTTTTGTTTGAAGTATTTTGTCTCTTAGTAGCATTAGAAAAATGCTCCAAAATTGGTATTTCAAACCCGGCCGATTTCAGAAATGAAATCAGCAACGTTTATCTGCTTTTGTTTGACGCTGGTTTGTGACGTCACATCAGACCACCTGGTCGGACGTCAATACTTATAACGTTCAATCTTCGGGAAGCTGGTCTCATGTGACGTCACAATCAAGGAAAGATAAGCGATGCCGGGTTCTAAATCTGAATTCAGATGGGATTGGGGTACCAACGCTTCTAGCAGACAAACTACTTGAAATTAAACCAAGCGAAGAGGACAGTCTGATATTTCTATTATTATTCAATCTATACAGGATATAAAAAGAAGAATCTTAAAACCTTTGCATTTCATCTTTAAGGAAGCCTTTCACACCTTTAAAACCATCCTGGACAAGCCGCTCCACCAGAGCCGTGACACGTAGCTGCGAACATCACGATGTCGAGAACAAGCCCTCGAGGCCTGGGAGCACTATAAAAATCAGTAGCGGCAGCATGAAAGCTCAGTCGTTATGTTTTACCTCACACTACTCAGTAATAGCCCGGCTGTGGTTTTTCACAACAACAGCTTACCCCATTATGTCACGCAGCTGCCACATCCCTTACATCTCCCAGGACGTTGGGGCTGTGGCCTAGTGGATATCCAGTACTGGTACCCTTACACGTAAGGTGGTAAAACGTGCAAGATGATACGGGGTGGTACGAAGTCTTGTATCAGAGCCTCGTTTTTATCGAGGGTGATAACTCACCTGCGCGTAAGTACTCCCGTAAACGCATCTCACTTGAGTGATTTTTAGCTCACGTAAATGGCCACATATTATATTGTATTATTAGCCCATCTCGCATAGCACAAACCCATATAACAATCCAGTATGTGAGGGCCACCTGAAACAACTGACCAATCAAACTAGCTTTCCAGAATGGAGATAGAACAAGGTTCAGGTGGAAATTTATCCACAACAAAATTCCCATTGCCAGGTTAATTGTTCTTGCCAGGTGGACCTCCATGCTCTTTAAGCTAATCTGATAAAATGAACTCAATACCATGTTTTTTGTGGAATAAAAACTGGCCATGGCTTTATTAACGCAAGCGACAAGATTGCCAAAATTTCATAACTGGCATACGATCAGACAATATACATCAATTGTATAAACTACGCGTCAGAAAAATGGCATAAACGATCTGACAATATACATCAATTGTATAAACTACGCGTCAGAAATAGAAGGCAACATGCTAACCAAGTAGGACACCCCCAATGGACCCTCATGGTGACATAACGGCGCTGGAGTACTTGTGTCACACTAGCTCCCTTGGTGACAAGGGGGTCTAGTTATACATGCATGATACGCGCCTTAACAGCCTGCCAGATGAAATTGAATGCCACACAAGCATCTCAATAGAGGCTTGCCCCAAACCTTGTCACTGCAACATATAAAAACCATGGCTCGCTCACTATATTTTGGAATTCAGCCAAATAATATGCACTGTAGATTCACCGGAATTATCAATAACCAGTAGGGGGAAAGTATCGCACATCCCTGAGAATAAGCTCCTCAAGGGCCCCCTCTAAATCGTTCAATAGAAAATCGCATCCAATTTCTGACATATGCACGCCATCTGGCCTGAAAAGGGGGGACATATCTGCTCGAATATCAGGGTGGCAGATAACAAACCCACCCAGGTGCCATAACTTGTTTCCTACGGCACGATTAACACGTCGGCGGGCAATTTCTACTTTGGATGCATCCTGAGCATTGGGCCAAGAGCGCCTGGGCAACATATGAGAAAAACCTATTTTACATCGGGGGAGCAGCTCTTGTACATGGCGGAGATCCTTCACCATTGTATGCAAAAGAGGGCAACTATTGACCCAAGAGATGTCGTTGGCACCAGCATGAACAATAATCATATCTGGGGTGGCATGATACTTTAACTTAATGTTTATAAGTTTAAGTACGCCATCCCAGCACATTCCCCGAATCCCCTCCCAGTGGATATTAATGCCATGACGCTGAAGGCCCAGATTTGACCCGCTGGATTTTCTGGTAGCTCGCCGCTGAGCCCAGTATATGATGCTAGAGCCCACAAGCCATACTGTTAGGTCCCTTCTTCTGCTGGCAGCTATAAAGACTCAAAAAGACATATGAATAATTTCAGATCCAGTCAGGCCCCCTGACCCGAGATGTGCTGCAAATTTAGCATAAGACAGCGACTCAGATCAGCTGGCCTGCTTACCTACTTAATCTGGTTAAGTACAAAATCAATGTAACTAAATATGCCACATATACATGGTATAACACCAGGCTAATCAATTAAATTGCATGATTACGAATTAGCACAGTGGAAGTCGAATGTATCTCTGATATACAGAGGACTTCCATCTACCAAGAAGCTTTATAGTCTCTGATGGTACGCCCTGGGCATGCGCATGGGATGCATGGCCAATGCGAAACGAATGCGAGGAATAACGTGCTGCGGGGTGATTGATGAATACAAGTGATTTTTTCAAAATGGCGGAAAACTGGTACCGACTCAAGGGAAGGCCATCAAAATGCACTAAGAGCTGACAACCAGGTATATCCCTGCGCAAATGCATATATGCCATAATGTAATGTAGTGGCTGCAGCGTGTTATTGTCAGGAATTATCAAAGTTGTTCCCCGCCCAAGCTGGTCAGTTTTAGAAAAACGGATCTCAAGTAACATAAGCTGCTTGGTGGAATCAATCCTGATATCATCAAGTCCTAATGCCTTTGGGTTATGCCTTGATTTATTGTCGGAAGTTAATTCTCCGACTCGCAGAAATCCACAGAACGCCAACAGATATGCTGCCTGGAACAACCGGGCTTCGTAACTAGATTTACATACATGTGGGAGAGCATTTAAAATAGCAGTTAGAAGTGGCAAAGTAATGGGCAATCGAATGTCATGCTGGGCACCAGCACGCCTGAAGCCATCCATCATCTTCCTAACAATGAAATCTTGCGTAGGATCAGTTAAGTGCAGGAATTTATGTCTGTATGAGATACCAGCGAGGTATGTACTGGCCGTGGCAGGTGAATATTTCTGCTGCGACAAATAGGCAATATATTGCATAATCACATTAACAGGCACTGGCCATAACTGGGCGATATTCATGTATTCACGAAAATGATGAAGGGAGGTAACTCCAGCTTCATATGCAGCCCATGTACGCGGAGCCAGTGAATTCTGTACTAATTTATTGGTTTCTTCGTCTAAATTCTCCAGAGCCACTCGGGGATGAGGGTTGGTTCTGCGTCTGCCCGTGGAGCCAGTTGACGGAAACGGAGCCACTGTCACGCTTGTTGTCGAAGCTGAACCGCTGGCACCGGCGGTTGCGATATTACGTGCTGCACTTGTCGATGGAAGCAGATGACTTTGCAGATCCGCTTCAGTAAAACCACCAAGATCCGCTGCGGAGGAAGGCGGAGGCGAATTCCCGCTCCTTCCCGAGCTTTTCCCCCGCTTTCCCTTCAGAGCTACCCTGCTGACTTTGGCCGGCATCTTACACTCGGAATCCACTTGGTCAGTGGGCGCCAATCTTTTTGGCGGCCTTCTCTGCCGGTTCGGTCTGGCTCTCATATTAAACACACACACGGAGAAAGACTAAGTCAAAATTAACAATTTAAAACCAAATTTAAAACCAAATACATACAAATTACTGGTAACAGCAATTACTCCGGTGTGTGCGTGTCTCCTGCTATGGCTTCCCCGTCCAAGTGAACTGTGCGGGCCTCGTGGTCCCGCTTACATCAACGCATGCGGGGAAGCAACCAATCATCGACAGAATGGACTTACAGTGGCTCATCTCCTGTCGTCGTGGTCAAAGGGAGATCAGGCGAGGTGCACAATTAACGATTATCTCCCTTGCATTGTACAATGATTTATCAAATGTATCGTTACAATGCAGAATTACAACTATTGCTCGCATCCTAATAATGAAAATTAATGATAAGGCATTAATTTTATTTATATTGCAACCACTCGCTTGACGTTCAGATACGCTCTCCTAAATATTTCGACGTGGACTATTTTTAACTCGCGCACTAATTCTAAACACGAATTTCTTGGTTTCGAACGCAACACCTATAACTTCACTCCTCTCGAAGGCCAGTAGGCCTACCATATACCCAAAATATCCATTCAGGCATTGCGTAACCTAATCAAGATCTCAACCCCGGGAGGAATTAACATCTTCCCGTTTGCGAACATGATCTACCTTCGTTACCCTGAATGGACCCTACAAATGTACAGCTGTGGAGATGCTTGACGAGTACCCCCTGGTCAAAGCTCGAGATCGAGATTCTGGGCTTAAATTCTAGCCAATTAAAAGTGTGACCCGTCATGGGCTTCAGTTCTCACAATCTGATTAAAACTCAGTCTTAATAACCGTTCCTCTATCGGACATGTCGCTAATTTAGATCTGGGACAATCCCTATCTTAAATCTGTCAGACTGGCGACCAATCACAGTCCAACTTTGACAGGGGTGCCTATATTCAGTGGCGGCGAAGTTCAAGGCGAGAGCGAAAATTATGGTGTGCCATGAATTTGACGTGCTCGCATTAAAGCATGCATGCTACGTAAAAGACACCGTATAGCCGTTCTTCCTGCCGGCTACGGGAAATCTTTTTGTTGCCGAGTGTACGGACGAGGTGCAGAAAAATCCAACCCATGCAGGCGGCTGACGAAGTTCTTGCTCTCGACTCCAGTCCATGAGCGATCACCGAAGATTATTATTTGCTCCCCGTTGCTCTCTTTAATGACAGACCAGGTGAAAAGATCAAGGGATATTTCTTGCACTGCTGGATATGTAGGTACGTTTATTTTGTTTCCTAAAATCAGTTCATAACTGCATCGCAACAACAACGTTAAAATTAGGAGAGAAGCCGACACGCCAATATTTGACCCGGAAACTATTTGAATCGGAGTTCATCTGACGGATTTGTTATAGGGACTGTCCCAGATCTTAATTAGCGACATGTCCGACAGAGGAGCGGTTATTAAGTCTGAGTTTTAATCAGATTGCAGTTCTCATGTTGTTGTTCTCACGGTGTTGTTTTTCATTTTTGTTCTCGAATAAAAACAAATGAGATCTTTTGTGTTTTCTGTACAATAGATTACGAGCATAAACAATAAATGCTCCATAAATTAGAATGAATGGAACTCCGAAGATTGAAGTCATTTTGATATATACTCTATATTTCGGCACTTATTCTGCCATCATCAGGAAATACATACGAACTAAACAGTGCATACGTTTTGGTATATATATATAGGGCACAGTGTGAGCAGAAGTTCACAGGAATAAGTTAAAACAACATAAATACAAGCGAGAAATACAGGTGAGCATTCTTATCTAAACACGATCAGATCTTTAGAGGCCCGTTGGTTGAGTATGGGACAATACAAGAACATTGAACCAAACCCACCTTCAGTCGCACAACCAGCACAAGTAGTAGGGTCACGGGATTTAATGTCAACGTTTGCCAGGGGAGGTAACTCTTGGTGGCGACAGGTGGCGTTGTGGTTATGGATTGCCTCAGCATTGGCTGGGTGCCAAGGTGTGACCACTATGGTTCCGCCAACCTTTGACCTTGTATTCTTCCGCGGTGATGCGGTCTGGCGGTGATGCGGTCTGCCTAAGCGTACAGAAAATAGTCCCACGGGAAACAAGAGCCCAAGGGGCTTCAACATATGCCCGCATATCTGGAATTGCATTGGTCCAAATTTCAAGGTTGTTTAATAACTTTGATTCCAGTTGTTATATTGAATGATAAACTAAAATGAGCTCAACTCTTGGTAACTAGTTAACCTTGAAGCATGAGCTGAGAGATCACATATCCCACATTGAAGTCGACAATAGTCAAACACAAGAAAATAGTAGTATTCCTGCAAATGAATTCCTTTCCGACGAGAGAATTTTGCATGATGGACTAAGAAACTGATGAAGTAAATCTTTGTTCTTGAGTTAATAAACAGGTATGAAGTTCATAAATCACCCCTCTCCCTATTAATTTAGTAAATGTATGGTTTTTATTTCACAACAGTAACTGAATGTAGCTGTTTCAAACATGGGAGACAACTCCACAGGACAATATAAAATACATGTAGGGGAGTGAACTCCCCTATTCCAACCTAACACATAGAGTCAGCTAAACTTGATTCAGTTCTGGGGGACTGTGATCTTTACCTTTGACATATTGATCTCAAAATGTATGGCTACTCTTTCATGTCTTTGCCATGGGAGTAAGGTATACAGGTACTCAAAGTTTGGTACCAATCCATACCTTGAAACTAGAGATATCGCATGGACAGGCATATGAAAATGTGACTTTTAATGATTTCTTGATTTTGGGGTCACAGTGACGTCGACCTTTGATCCACATTTTGGTATGTAACACATCATGTCCCTCTAATGTATCAACTGGCAGAAAAAAGTTCTTTTTAATGATTTCCTGATTTTGGGGTCACAGTGACATTCACCTTTGACCTTGACCTAAATTTTGGTACACGACACATCGTCTTCCCTCAATGTATCAATGGACACAAACAAAATCATGATTTTTATGAATTTCATGATTTTGGGAGTGACAGTGACCTTGACGTTCGGCCTTGACCTACATTTTGGTACGTGACACATCATGTCTCCCTAATGTATCTACTGACAAAAAAAAGTAATTTTCAAAGAATTCTTGATTCTGGAGTCAGTGACCTTGACTATTGACCTTGAACTAAATTTTGGTACATGACAAATCGTTCTCCGTAATTTCTTAATGAACACAATAAATCATGATTTTTTACAATTTCATGATTTTGGGGTCACAGTGACCTTAACCTTTGATCTTGACCCACATTTTGGTATGTGACACATCGTGTCCCCCTAATGTATCTACTGACACAAAAAATGTTATTTTTAATAATTTCCTGGTTTATGGGTCACAGTGACCTTTGACCTTGATCTAATTTTGGTATGCGACACTTCATTTCCGCCTATTGAATCAACTCACAAAAATGAGTATTTTTTAATGATTTCCTGATTTTTAGGTCAAACTGACCTTTGACATTGATTCTGGGGTCACAGTGACCTTGACTATTGACCTGGATCTAAATTTTGGTACAAGACAAAACAGCTCCCCGTAATTTCCAAATGGACTCAAAAAATCATGATTTTTAACAATTTTAAGATTTTGGGGTCACACTGACCGTGACCTTTGACCTTGACCTACATTTTGGTAGGTGACACATCTTGTCCCCCTAATGTATCTGCTGACACAAAAAACTGTAGATAGAAAACTGTCAATAATCAATGATTTCCTGATTTTAGGCAACAGTGACCTTTGGCCTTTGACCTCGACCTCAATTTTGGTACGCGACACATCGTCTTCACCTAGCGTATCCACTCACAAAAAATTGCAACTGTGGATGGAAAACGTTCACAGATATAAACCGGACACGAACACTTCAGTGATTTCCTGTTTTTTTTTATGCCAGTGGCCTTTGACCTCTGACCTCGACCCTCATTTTGGTACGCGACACATCGTCTCCCTGTGGGGTATCCACTCACCAAAAATTGGAACTGTGAATAGAAAACTGTTCCAGATATTGACCGGACACGACGGACGGGCAGACGGACGGAAACTCCCATCACATAATACGTCCGCCTTTTGGCGGGCGTATAAAAATGCATGGAATGCATGTATGGACCCTGGGATGTACTTACATGTACTGTACATGTAAGTAATAGGGTCCTAGTGGAAATTGAATCCCGGTCGCTTTATCTAGAGGCCGACGCTCTACCATTAGGTCACGAGTTATAGGATGCAAACCAAGGTTGAAAATAGCATATATATGTCTACCATATGGCCCATACTGGCCAATGTTGAACCTAATGGGAAATGTACTCCTGGTCATTGCAGTATGGGTTGTTTGGTTTTATTTTACACACCTCAACACCTAGAACACGATGGGCAGGGTCCCGAAGCGTATGGTTGAACTTTTTTGAAAAAGTCACTGTGCGCATGCGTAGTGGGTAAATAGCGCTGGGTGGACGTTTTGGGGTCTAGGTGAGCCCCTGGTGGGCCGATGGGGTCGAGTGAGGTATCAATGTGAAGCATACGTGAGGGAGCATCCAATGGGCTGGGAGTGACATGGACACGACGTCATTCTGCGCATGCGCGGTAGACAAAGTGTATGGAAATAGACGTTTTGGGGTCTAGGTGGACAACTGGTGGTCCGATGGAGACGTATGAGGTATCAATGTGAAGCATACGTGAGGGAGCATCCACATGGACTAGTGTGTCGTCCGTGTTCAACATTCTGCGCATGCGCAGACAAGGGACTGTGGGAAAAGAGTATGGAAATAGACGTTTTGGGGTCGAGGTGGGCCACTAGTGGTCCGATGGAGACGAGTGAGGTATCAATGCGAAGCATTCGTGAAGGAGCATCCGCCTGGACTAGTGAGTCGTCCGTTTGCAACATTCTGCGCATGAGCAGACAGGGAATTTTGGGAAAGGGGCATTGGAAGGAACGTTTTGGGGTCTAGGTGGGCCACTAGTGGTCCGATGGAGTCGTATGAGGTAGCAATGCGAAGCACACGTGAGGGAGCATCCGCCTGGACTAGTGCGTCGTTCGTTTTCAACATTCTGCGCATGCACAGACAGGGAATTGTGGGAAAAGGGTATGGAAGGATTGTTTTGGGGTCTAGGTGGGCCACTAGTGGGCCGATGGAGTCGAGTGAGGTATCAATGTGAAGCACACGTGAGGGAGTATCCGATTGGGTGGATGTGGCGCATGCGCAGGCAGACCGTAGTATAGAAAGCAGGCATTTTGATGGTATGTGGGGCGTGTGTTTGGGGTAGAGATGGACCACTATTGGTCCAAATGGGTCGTGGGAGGTGTCAATGGGAAGCTTTTGTGGGGTAGAGTCAGAATGGCGTGTTTTATATTGCAAGACGCGTCAATCTGCACATGCGTTGGGTGTAGTAAGTAAAGTGGCCATTTTGGGGGGTGCGTGAATGTGTGTTTGGTGTAGAGATGGACCATCCTTGGTCCGAATGCGTCGCGTGGGTGTCATTTTGTAGTTCTCGTGGTATAGATCCCGATATGAGGGATGTTCACGTCATCTGTGACGTCATCAGTAGGAGTAGTGGCCAAAGTGGACATTTTGGGGCAGTGAAGGAAGGTATTTGGGGTAGATATCGACCATCCTTGGACCGAATGCGTCGTGTGGGGTGTCATGTTGTAGCTCTCGGGGTGTAGACTCGATTTGAGGTATGGCCACTGCATCTGTAACGTCACCTGTGACGTCATCAGTACGAGTAGCAGCGAAAGTGGGCATTTTGTGGAAGTGAAGGAAGGTATTTGGTGTAGAGATGGACCACTATTGGTCCGAATGGACCGCGTGGGGTATCAGTGTGAAGCTCTCGTTGGTCAGACCGGCTTGTTTTTATTGGAAGTCGCGTCAATCTGCGCATGCGCAGTTGGTCAGTGGGTTTCTCCTGTCTTCCATCCGGGTACTGTGGTTTTACATCCGGGTCTTCATCTTACATCGTGGCTTTTCCATGTTTACTCTTAAGTGACCGGAACCGGAAGTTGTCACAAGACAGGTGGCGTCCCATCGCCCGGTGGTGGTGGTACCTCCCGTGGGGCGGAGCTCGGAGCTCCGGAGCCCTTGGATCTCGGAACCCTTGGAGCTCGGAGCTCTTGGAGCTCAGAGCTCGGAAGTGACGCCATCGTACGCATGCGCACGCGTCTGTGGTGCACACTGTACCCTATAGGCCATAGGGCATAGGGTACACCAGGGTGCGGTTGTACCACAGATGCGTGCGCATGCGTACGATGACGTCACTTCCGAGCTCTGAGCTCCAAGAGTTCCGGAGCTCGGAAGTGACGCCAGATGACGTCACAGATGCTGTTGACATACCTCAAATCGGGTGTACACCCCGAGAGCTACAACATGACACCCCACACGACGCATTCGGACCAAGGATGGTCCATATCTACCCCAAATACCTTCCTTCACTGCCCCAAAATGCCCACTTTGGCTACTACTCCTACTGCTGACGTGAACATCCCTCTTATCGGGGTCTATACCACGAGAATTACAAAATGACACCCCACACGACGCATTCGGACCAAGGATGGTCCATCTCTTCACCAAACACACCTCTACGCACCCCCAAAATGGGTACTTTACTTACTACACCCAACTGCGCATGCGCAGATTGACGCGTCTTGCAATAAAAAACACGATATTCTGACTCTGCCCCACAAAAGCTTCACTTCGACACCTCCCACGACCCATTTGGACCAATAGTGTTCCATCTCTACCCCAAACAAGCCTGCTTTCTATAATACGCCCTGTCTGCGCATGCGCAGAATGACGATATTCCTACCCCACATCCACCCAGTCGGATGCTCCCTCACGTGTGCTTCACATTGATACCTCACTCGACTGCATCGGACAAGGAGTGGCCCACCTAGGCCCCAAAACGTCTATTTCCATACCCTTTTCCCAAAATTCCCTGTCTGCGCATGCGCAGAATGTTGAAAACGAACGACACACTAGACCAGGCGGCTGCCCCTTCACGAATGCTTCACATTGATACCTCACTCGAATGCATCGGACAAGGAGTGGCCCATCTCGATCCCAAAACGTCTATTTCCATACTCTTTTCCCACAATTCCCTGTCTGCGCATGCGCAGAATGTTGAACACGGACAACACACTAGTCCAGGTGGATGCTCTCTCACGTATGCTTCACATTGATACCTCATACGACTCCATCGGACCACCAGTGGCCCACCTCGACCCCAAAACGTCTATTTCCATACCCTTTGTTACCGTGCATGCGCAGAATAACGTCGGTTCCACGTCACACCCATCCCGTTGGATGCTCCCTCACGTATGCTTCACATTGATACCTCACTCGACCCCATCGGCTCACCAGGGGCTCACCTAGACCCCAAAACCTCCACCCAGCGCTATTTAACCCCTACGCATGCGCACAGTGACTTTTTCAAAAAATTTCAACCATTCGCTTCGGGACCCTGCCCATAGTGTTCTAGGTGTTGAGATGTGAAAAACAAAACCAAACAACCCATACTGCAATGACCAGGAGTGCATTTCCCATTAGGTTCAACATTGGCCAGTATGGGCCATATGGTAGACATATATATGCTATTTTCAACCTTGGTTTGCAGCCTATAACTCGTGGCCTAATGGTAGAGCGTCGGCCTCCAGATAAAGCGACCGGAATTCAATTCCCACTAGGACCCTAGTACTCACATATACAGTACATGTAAGTACATCCCAGGGTCCATACATGCATTCCATGCATTTTTCCCCGTGCGACTATTTTCTGTCCGCGGAGGCAGACCGCATCACCACGGAAGAATTCAAGGTCAAAGGTTGCCGGAACTATAGTGGTCAAACCTTGGCACCCAGCCAATGCTGATGCAATCCATAACCATAACGCCACCTGTCGCCACCAAGAGTTATCTCCCCCGGCAAAAGCTGACCTTAAATCCCGTGACTATACTACTAGCACAACGCGTACAGCCAAAACACCACTTGTCCCACAGCCGCCATTACCAGGTGTACCACTCACAGTCCCACAGTCGGTCGAAGACGAAGTCTTACAGAATTTACCCGCGCCGTTCACGAGACAAACTGGCCTGGTATTACAGCGGGTGAAAGACTATCCGAACAGGACTTCAAATGATGTCTTACAGAATTTACCCGCGCCGTTCACGAGACAAACTGGCCTGGTATTACAGCGGGTGAAAGACTATCCGAACAGGACTTCAAATGATGATGGCGAACTACTGGTACACAACCTTGTAGTTCCCGGTACCAACATGACTGATTTATTGAATGACTTGATGCGTCAACGCAGATCACACACGGATTCTCAAGGATGGGAGGTGTTTGTCCGAGGCTTGAAATGCATGTGTGTACCACAAGAATTGGTGGGGAACCGACATTGCTGGGCATGGATGCAGCGTGACAGCAATCTCCGGTACACACACCCCGCAAGTCACAACGACAGACTCCACCCCTCCCCCATGGACCTGGGAAGCCGGGTGGGAACCAGAGTTACCACCCAAACCACCACAACCGATACGCTCCTTAAAGGTGAAATGCAAAGGTTTTCATATTTTTTGTGTTCTTTGCGCTTGAGCTAATATTTGAACTATCAGTCTATTTACTTCTTTTGGTTTTGTTTGAAGTATTTTGTCTCTTAGTAGCATTAGAAAAGTGCTCCAAAATTGGTATTTCAAACCCGGCCGATTTCAGAAATGAAATCAGCAACGTTTATCTGCTTTTGTTTGACGCTGGTTTGTGACGTCACATCAGACCACCTGGTCGGACGTCAATACTTATAACGTTCAATCTTCGGGAAGCTGGTCTGATGTGACGTCACAATCAAGGAAAGATGAGCGATGCCAGGTTGTAAATCTGAGTTCAGATGGGATTGGGGTACCAAGGTTTTAAACGCTTCTAGCAGACAAACTACTTGAAATTAAACCAAGCGAAGAGGACAGTCTGATATTTCTATTATTATTCAATCTATACAGGATATAAAAAGCAGAATCTAAAAAAAATTACATTTCACCTTTAAGGAAACCTTTCACACCCTTTAAAACAATCCTGGACAAGCCACCTCACCAGAGACGTGACACGTAGCAAGTCACTGCGAACATCACGACGCCAAGAACAAGCCCTCGAGGCCTGGGAGCACTATAAAAACTAGCAGCGGCAGCAGGAAAGCTCAGTCGTTATGTTTTACCTCACACTACTCAGTAATAGCTCGGCTGTGGTATTTCACAACAACAGCTTACCCCATTATGTCACGCAGCTGCCACATCCCTTACATCTCCCAGGGCGTTGGGGCTGTGGCCTAGTGGATATCCAGTACCGGTACCCTTACACGTAAGGCTGTAAAACGTGCAACATGGTACGGAGTGGTACGAAGTCTGGTACCAGGGCTTCGTTTTATCGAGGGTGATAGCTCACCTGCGCGCAAACACTCACGTAAATGCATGTCACTGGAGTGGTTTTTAGCTCACGTAAATAGTCACATATTATATTGTATTATATTGCAACCACTCGCTTGACTTCCAGATACGCTTTCCTAAATATTTCGACGTGAGTTATTTTTAACTCGCGCACTAATTCTAAACACGAATTTTTTGGGTACGAACGCAACCCCTATAACTTCACTCCTCTCGAAGGCCAGTACCATATACCCAAAATATCCATTCAGGCATTGCGTGACCTAATCAAGATCTCAACCCCGGGAGGAATTAACATCTTCCCGTTTGCGAACATGATCTACATGGAGTACCACAAGTGAAACCACAAGTTTCCGATGATCCGCCAGGCCAATGTGACCGTACCTTCCAGGAAGACGTTAAAGGAGCTGTGTGCACTGGAGACGGATAGCTATGTCGGGCCCGGTCGGCTCCAGGTGAAGACCATGCTGGATCTTAAGGCAGGCTTGTACTATTATTCGGATTTGGTTGGTGGTCACATTCTCTCCGCCCAGTGCAAGGGGACTACGGAGTACTTTAACCACGTACTCTATCTACCGGTACGACAGATTGACATCAGCATGTGTGGAAAATATCAGTTTCAGCGGAACCTACCAGGTTGACTTAAACATTTCGGCATAAATTGTGTGGCCCTGCATGCGGACGGTCAGCAAGTCCCATCCACTGCCTTAACACCGAACTTTGGGCACGAGAATTCATTCGAGCCTATCAGAGCCTGTTTACAGAAACAGGATGAATGAAATGTGATCAGTCGGGAGGACTGCGCTAACGGATACACGTTGTTCTGTTTCGATCTGCCCCCAATCTTAGAGAATGACCATCAGCTGAACATCGCCAGGCAAGGCAACTTACGGTTAGAAATCCCCAGGGACACGCACTATCTTTCAAGGGGTGTTCGCCCGAGATGCGTTTCCGCTAGACCGTACGTGTGTATCCTTCCGCATACGTCCTCAGCACGGAACCCGATGGATCGTCAAGGTCAACATTGGATGGCCGTGTACTTGACAGAACAGCAGAGAGAATACTTTTACCCGTAGGGCCGGCCTCCCGTCCAATTCGATCTCACTTCCGTCATGGACGAAGGCAGGGAGACGCGTAAATTACACACAACGACATATGATTATCAGCGATAGGTGGCGTACCTTTCGCTGGGGCCTCGTTCTTGCCCGAGCAGTAGAAGCCGACAGAATGTCAGATAATCTAGAGTCAAATTTCAACGATTTCGCTCGTGAGGTTCGATCCAGTCTGGAAAATTTTGCTGCAGTAAGTGCGGACTTGAGCCATAGGCTGCAGACAATCGAGCAAAGAAAGCCTGAGAATCCGTTACAGGAAAATCCAGAACATTATCGACCCAGTGAGCTTGGACGCGAACAGCGTGTTCAAAATGGCGGCTCCCTTGGAGGGCAGAATGTTCACCACGTGGTGGTAGACAGGTCGATCGGTCCTCGCTCGCTCGCACAAGACGAGAACATTTGTGATGCCGATACTTTACAACAAGCTTTTAAAGCTGTATGTGACAGTGTTAAACACTTACGGTACGTTTACCGCATGACCTGGTACTTCATGATTCTTTCAAAAAAGGCATAAAGCGTGACGACCAGACATTCGGTGCCATTATCTCCAAGTGTGGAAGATTTACAGAAACTCTATTGAAGTTGATCTGTTTCCTGCAAGCTGGGCAGGTGAGCCAGGATAACCTGAATGATTTATACACTGTGGTGTTTGCCGAAATTCGTTATTTACAAGACGAATTTGCCACTTTACTCGCAACTGAGACATTTGGTACCCACTGCGGTCGAATTTACAGATCGCTCCAAACCCACACTTCGGCTTTCTCTCCGAACTTCCTCAACACAATTCGCGCAGCAATTGACTTGGCCTCTCACCAAGAATTTCGTCAAAATTCCTTCCAAAGTGGACGTGGTGCACCGTACGGTTCTCCAGGATACCGTGGAGGGTACAGAGGGGATTCATACAGAGGTCGCGGGAGAGGTTCTTATCCGTCTCACTTCAGGTATAATAACAGAAACTTCAACAGTTACCAGAACCGCTCAGTAACTCATTCTCCAGATAATCAAGATGATTAAGATATGTATCAACTCATCGAGGAGGCATGGATAAAGCTGAAAACTGCTTCCCCGACTGTATTAAAGTGGTTGCGTGAAGGTGTTCCTATACAGTTTGATAGTATACCTGAACCTTTTGAGGTTAAAAACTCATATGACCGCAAGCATGTGTCATTTATCAGAGAAGAAATTTTTAGACTTCGTGGTTTAGGTTATATTAAAGGAGTACTTACCTTATTTTTGAGTGTGACTATATTTATCATCGTATTCCGAACCTTATTATATAAAACTTATGTTGATAGAATGCAAAATAAAAGAAATATTGACTATTTATTGCTCGCAACGGCGTGCACTGGGCGCCACCATTGCACCATTGCGTGACGTTTTTAGATGAGCGGAAGTCAGTTTATACTCATCTATAAACGTCACAACGTCATGGAGATTTAAGGTTGATCGTGCTAGTCATGCCGATAATTCGAATTAGAAGGAATCCAGTAAATTCACTGACGTTCCAGTTGATTTTAGTAGTTCCAAGTGGAATCATGAAAATGCTTATGAACTTAGACGCATCGTCGTTCAACTGAAATCATTGGACAATTGCAGAGGACGCTGTTATAGTTTACCGCGCTTAGTTTCAAATTTTCTCCAAATTGAATCGGGCAAGTCTCAGTTGCAAAACTTGGAGAAGAAATTTTTCAGTTGGCGAAGATATTAAACGTAAACCAATTTCCTTTTAGGAATTCCCCCCGTGGGATTTGCCGCGCCAGTTTTTTCCTCGAATTAAAAATCGAAACCAAAGTAATTCAAATGCCGTAGTTGGAACGTCCCTGGATCAAGCGTTAGCCGTGACGTTGTCCTGAATGCTGACGTCATCAGTCACGTCATCCCAAAGGCAATATGGCGGCGTCCACGTCGACCTCAATGCGGAAACATGACTTCACAAATTGTAATGAAAATAATAGGTTATCGCTTTCAACGAAAGTAAAATAGTTGGTTATATTTCTTCAAGAGTCTAACCTTTGTAATGGGAACTTGTATAAAATAAGGTAAGTACTCCTTTAAGCCAGTTAATCATAAACCTGTGTGTGTTAGTTCTATTAACGCTATACCAAAGAAAGGTGAGTGAGCGAGTGAATAGGGTTTAACGTCGCTTTCAACATTTTTTCAGCTATATCACGACGGGGAAGGGAAGGGAGGGGAGGGGGAGGGACAGGGGCACCTACTTGTAACAGAGCAGATCTAATGCTGCCATTTTATAGTGCTGTCCCACTGAAATATTATGCCCCAAAGAAAGGGAACAAGCTACGGCTCATAACTAACTTAAATCCTTTGAATGGCTATGTGTATGCCCCTAAATGTACGTATGAAGGTATAGACACTGAATCTAACTTGATTCAGTCTGGAGATCATTTAGTAACAGTAGACTTAAAAGATGGATTTTTTTCACATTCCTGCTCGTGAAGCAGTTTTTAGGTTTCCGCTTTGAGGGTCAATACTACGTGTGGTGTGTTCCTCCATTCGGTCTTCGTTCTAATCCCCATTATTTCTGTAAAATATTACGACCGGTGGTTGAATACCTCCGACAACAACAACTTCGCATTAGATTGTATGTTGATGACTTCTTATTACTAGCTAAGCCTGGTTTGATTACGGACCATACTGACCCTCTGGTGCATACTTTAGAAGATCTAGGTTTCCGTATCAACTTTGACAAAAGTGACCTTCAGCCTTCTACTAAGAAGCCTTATATTGGGTTCAACATTGATTCCAGCCCTGTGAATCCCAGAATTAATGCACCCAAAGACCGTATTCTAAAAGTGAAACGGGACATTAGATACTTGTTAAAAGTAGGTCAGGCTACAGCCAGGAACGTAGCAAAAGTAGCTGGTCAGCTAATTTCTATGTGTAAAGCTATTCTTCCAGCAAAATCTTTGCTCAGGAACTTACATGTATATAGGAGTTTAGCTACTACTCAGAATTGAGACTCCATAATAAAGTTTGATCCACCCACCATAAAAGACTAACAGTGATGGATTGTTGCTATATCGGCGTGAGTAGTAGGGAAAGGACGGCTAAACCCTTATTTTGCCGGGGGGGATAACTCTGCACTTTTTTGATTTTTGACAAATTTCGGGTTATCTCCCTTGATTCGAACATTTGGGTGTTTTCACAGAATAAATAAATAAATAATGAGCATGTATTCTTCCTGCGATCTGGCGGTGATGCGGTCGCGGGAAAAAGCTTCCGCGGAGAAAAAGTAGTCCCCAGACTTCAAATACGCTGCATGGCCCGATTGGGTCGAGTGAGGTATCAAAGTGAAGCATTCGTGAAGGGGCATCCAGTCATGGGTGGATGCATGTAAAATTAGGATTTTTCCCCGAAACTATAAAAAGCGGAACACAGACTTTAACCCTAAAATAGGGAAAAACCCCTATCAACCCTAGCCACAAGGGCTAATATCGGTCCCCGGGCTTATCGGGGCCTGCCTATCAAGTCAATGGGGTGGGTGCATGTAAAATTAGGATTTTTTCCCGAAAATATAAAAAGCGGAACACGGACTTTACCCCTAAAATAGGGGAAACCCCCTATCACCTCTAGCCAAAAGGGCTGATATCGGTCCCCGGGCTAATCGGGGCCTGCCTATCAAGTCAATGGGGTGGGTGCATGTAAAATTAGGATTTTTTTCCGAAAATATAAAAAGCGGAACTCGTACTTTACACCTACAATAGGGGTCTGTATTATACAATATACGGGGAAATGCCTGTATGAGTATATCCCCACATGGGCCTACAGGCTGGCTATATAGGGGTATAGGTTCAACCTGGGAAATTCACACACGTTCATTGTGATATGGGTTGCTTGGATTTGTTTTTCACGTCTAGTCATTTAGAACACGATGGGAAGGGTCTCGGAGCGCAACGGTGAAATTTTGGAAAAGTACCATATAGCCCATATAGTCCCATACTGGCTATATGGGGGTATAGGTTCAACCTGGAAAATTCACACACGTTCATTGTGATATGGGCTGTTTGGATTTGTTTTTCACGTGTCGTCATTTAAAACACGATGGGAAGGGTCCCGGAGCGAAACGGTGAAATTTTTGGAAAAAGTTCACCGAGGTCTGGGTAGGCCCATAGGCCTATACTGCATGGCTATGGGGGTATAGGCCCATACGGGGTGGACGTTTTGGGGTCTAGGTGAGCCCCTAATGATCCTATGATGTCGTATGAGGTCTTATTTTGAAGCTCTCGTATAGGAGCATCCGACTGGACTAATGGTTTGTCCGTTTTCAATAGCCTGCGCATGCGCAGTCTGGCCGTAGTATAGAAAGCAGGCATTTTGGGGGGTATGTGGGTGTGTGTTTGGGGTAGAGATGGACCGCTATGGGTCCGAATGGTTCGTGGAAGGTGTCAAAGTGAAGCTTGTGTGGGTTAGAGTCAGAATGGTGTGTTTTTAAGTGCAAGTCGCGTCAATCTGCGCATGCGCAGTTGGTTGTAGTAAGTAAAGTGGCCATTTTGGGGTAGTACAGGAAGGTATTTGGGGTCGAGATGGACCATCCTTGGTCCGAATGCGTCCTGGAAGATGTCATCTTGTAGCTCTCGGGGTGTAGACCCCGATTTGAGGGCTGCCCACGTCACCTGTGACGTCATCGGTGACGTCATCAGGACGAGTAGTAGCGAAAGTGGGCATTTTAGGGCACTGAAGGATGATATTTGGGGTAGAGAGGGACCATCCTTGGTCCGAATGCGTCCTGGGAGGTGTCATGTTGTAGCTCTCGGGGTGTAGACCCCGATTTGAGGGCTGCCCACGTCACCTGTGACGTCATCGGTGACGTCATCAGTACGAGAAGTAGCGAAAGTGGGCATTTTGGGGCAGTGAAGGTATTTGGGGTAGAGAGGGACCATCTTTGGTCCGAATGTGTCTAGGGAAGTGTCATGTTGTAGCTCTCGGAGTGTGCATCCCGATTTGAGGGATGTCCGCGTCATCTGTGACGTCATTGGTGACGTCATCAGTACCAGTAGTAGCGAAAGTGGGCATTTTAGGGCAGTACAGGAAGGTATTTGGGGTAGAGAGGGATCATCCTTGGTCCGAATGCGTCCTTGGAGGTGTCATGTTGTAGCAACGGCCGCCAACGCCAAGCTTAACACTTCAACGCCCTGGTGAAATAGCTCAGAAGTTCTGATTTTCTAGATATTCCATGGAATTGTCACTAATTCTTCGAAATGCAGTGACGCCCGTCAACGCTCGTAGTTACGCCTTAACGCTCTAACATAACGCCTTGACGCCATGATATAGACCGGAGAGAGAACAACAACAACAAGGATGACACATGAGAGAACAACAACAACAAGAATTTTTTTTCATATAGTTTATTTCCCCCAATGTTACGTCATACCCACGCTGGAGGAGGCGCGTTGGGTATGTTTACAACTCAAAAAATCTCTTGTCCAATCAGAGGCCGCCATTTGGCGCTGCATCTGTTATATTCCTTCTTGTCTGTTAGATGTATTTTCGGCTGCTCTTGTCTGTCGCCATTTCAGAAAGTTCCATCTTTGCTCGGTGTGACCTAAGCGTCGTCGGGCAGGCCTGGATATTCTTCGGGTAGCATGTCCTGAAACAGTTGTTTGCGCATTCTGATCGCATTTTCCAGGGCCTCGGTGGGTGGTAGTCCCATAGCCTCTTCCAAGTGACGCTTGGTCTTCATGATGGACCTGTGCGTGCGGTCGCCTTTCATTTCAAGCGGTAGTAGGGTATACTGTTCATAGATCGCCATGACTGTTTTCCTGATGCGGGGGCGCATTTGGGTGTACGCCTGTTGTAAATTATCCTCTCCGGCGTCCTCGATCGCTGCAGCGTAAGTATTGATAGCTGCTGTCACAATACGATCCCAGAAGGTAGGTTCTGCATCACTTTCCACGGACGTAGGCTGACTATCTGAGGTCAAGCTCTCCGTATCACTAGATAGATTCTCAGCAATCACTGTTTCGGTATCAGTCAATACACTCTCAACAGTCTCTGTATCAGCATCCGCCTCAACGGACTCCTCGGAGTCTTCAATCCCATGTATATTTTTCTGGTGTCGCATCATATCGTAATGTCTGGTGAACGTGCGTTCGCACTCAGAGCAAGTATAAGCCATGTTGACGGTTGAACGTCGACTGTGCGTGTTTTTGGAAATACGCTTGCTTTTATAGACAGTAACGCCCATCAACGCTTAGCTTAACGCTTCAACGCCCTGGTGAATTAGCTCAGAAGCTCTGATTTTCATGGAATTGACACCAATTCATCGAAATGCAGTGACGCCCGTCAACGCCCGTCGTTACGCCTTAACGCCCGTCTCAACGCCTTAACACACTTTCTTAACGCTTTAACGTCGTTTAATGGTGCGTTCGAACAAATGTTTCTTTTGTGCTATTGCTCTGACATACGCCGCTTTCCAGTTCATGCCCGAGGTTTTCAACATCGACGCTGTTCTTTCAATTTCCATATGGACTGGGTCCTTATCCAACAATTTCATATGGGTCACGAGGTCGACATACCGCTGACGTAAAGCCCGTCGTAGTCTGGGTGCCAATTCGACCAATACATAAGGACTGATGAGGGACACATGTTCATTCTTATATGTACAGACACCACCACCACCACCACACACTACCACCACACACACACACACAAACCATCACCACCACCACCGCCACCACCGGGCGTTGACGGGCGTCAACGCCCGGTGGTGGTGGTGGGAGCTCCCGTGTGGCAGACCTCTTGGATCGGAGCTCTTGGAGCTCAAAGCGTGTGGAGCTCAGAGCTCGGAAGTGACATTTGCATATGACCTCTGTGAGGTCACTTCCGCTTCCGTTCACGTGACCGGAACTGACCTTTGACCCCTGCACGCAATGTACAGACACCACCACCAACACCACCACCACACACTACCACCACACACACGCAAACACACCACCACCACATTCCACCACCACCACCACCGCCCCCACCACCGGAGGTCACCTTTGACCCCTGCGCGCGCTAACAATACCGGATAAAAATTGCGCGCAGGGGTCAAAGGTCAGTTCCGGTCACGTGAACGGAAGCGGAAGTGACCTCACAGAGGTCATATGCAAATGTCACTTCCGAGCTCTGAGCTCCACACGCTTTGAGCTCCAAGAGCTCCGATCCAAGAGCTCTGCCACACGAGAGCTCCCACCACCACCGGGCGTTGACGCCCGTCAACGCCCGGTGGTGGCGGCCGTGGTGGTGGTGGTGGAATGTGGTGGTGGTGTGTTTGTGTGTGTGTGGTGGTAGTGTGTGGTGGTGGTGTTGGTGGTGGTGTCTGTACATTGCGAGCAGGGGTCAAAGGTCAGTTCCGGTCACGTGAACGGAAGCGGAAGTGACCTCACAGAGGTCATATGCAAATGTCACTTCCGAGCTCTGAGCTCCACACGCTTTGAGCTCCAAGAGCTCCGATCCAAGAGGTCTGCCTCACGGGAGCTCCCACCATGTGGTGGTGGTATGTGTGTGGTGGTAGTGTGTGGTGGTGGTGTTGGCCGTGGTGGTGTCTGTACATATAAGAATGAACATGTGTCCCTCATCAGTCCTTATGTATTGGTCGAATTGGCATCCAGACTACGACGGGCTTTACGTCAGCGGTATGTCGACCTCGTGACCCATATGAAATTGTTGGATAAGGACCCAGTCCATATGGAAATTGAAAGAACAGCGTCGATGTTGAAAACCTCGGGCATGAACTGGAAAGCGGCGTATGTCAGAGCAATAGCACAAAAGAAACATTTGTTCGAACGCATCATTAAACGACGTTAAAGCGTTAAGAAAGTGTGTTAAGGCGTTGAGACGGGCGTTAAGGCGTAACGACGGGCGTTGACGGGCGTCATTGCATTTCGATGAATTGGTGTCAATTCCATGAAAATCAGAGCTTCTGAGCTAATTCACCAGGGCGTTGAAGCGTTAAGCTAAGCGTTGATGGGCGTTACTGTCTATAAAAGCAAGCGTATTTCCAAAAACACGCACAGTCGACGTTCAACCGTCAACATGGCTTATACTTGCTCTGAGTGCGAACGCACGTTCACCAGACATTACGATATGATGCGACACCAGAAAAATATACATGGGATTGAAGACTCCGAGGAGTCCGTTGAGGCGGATGCTGATACAGAGACTGCTGAGAGTGTATCGACTGATACCGAAACAGAGATTGCTGAGAGTCTATCTAGTGATATGGAGAGCTTGACCTCAGATAGTCAGCCTACGTCCGTGGAAAGTGATGCAGAACCTACCTTCTGGGATCGTATTGTGACAGCAGCTATCAATACTTACGCTGCAGCGATCGAGGACGCCGGAGAGGATAATTTACAACAGGCGTACACCCAAATGCGCCCCCGCATCAGGAAAACAGCCATGGGGATCTATGAACAGTATACCTTACTACCGCTTGAAATGAAAGGCGACCGCACGCACAGGTCCATCATGAAGACCAAGCGTCACTTGGAAGAGGCTATGGGACTACCACCCACCGAGGCCCTGGAAAATGCGATCAGAATGCGCAAACAACTGTTTCAGGACATGCTACCCGAAGAATATCCAGGCCTGCCCGACGACGCTTAGGTCACACCGAGCAAAGATGGAACTTTCTGAAATGGCGACAGACAAGAGCAGCCGAAAATACATCTAACAGACAAGAAGGAATATAACAGATGCAGCGCCAAATGGCGGCCTCTGATTGGACAAGAGTTTTTTTTATTTGTAAACATACCCAACGCGGCTCCCCCAGCGTGGGTATGACGTAACATTGGGGAAAATAAACTATATGAAAAAAAATTCATGTTGTTGTTGTTCTCTCATGTGTCATCCTTGTTGTTGTTGTTCTCTCTCCGGTCTATATCATGGCGTCAAGGCGTTATGTTAGAGCGTTAAGGCGTAACTACGAGCGTTGACGGGCGTCACTGCATTTCGAAGAATTAGTGACAATTCCATGGAATATCTAGAAAATCAGAACTTCTGAGCTATTTCACCAGGGCGTTGAAGCGTTAAGCTTGGCGTTGGCGGCCGTTGCTACAACATGACACCTCCAAGGACGCATTCGGACCAAGGATGATCCCTCTCTACCCCAAATACCTCCCTGTACTGCCATAAAATGCCCACTTTCGCTACTACTCGTACTGATGACGTCACCGATGACGTCACAGATGACGCGGACATCCCTCAAATCGGGATGTACACTCCGAGAGCTACAACATGACACTTCCCTAGACACATTCGGACCAAGGATGGTCCCTCTCTACATCAAATATCATCCTTCAGTGCCCTAAAATGCCCACTTTCGTTACTACTCGTACTGATGACGTCACCGATGACGTCACGGGTGACGTGTGCAGCCCTCAAATCGGGGTCTACACCCCGAGAGCTACAACATGACACCTCCCAGGACGCATTCGGACCAAGGATGGTCCCTCTCTACCCCAAATATCATCCTTCAGTGCCCTAAAATGCCCACTTTCGCTACTACTCCTACTGGTGACGTCACCGATGACGTCACAGGTGACGTGGGCAGCCCTCAAATCGGGGTCTACACCCCGAGAGCTACAAGATGACACCTTCCAGGACGCATTCGGACCAAGGATGGTCCATCTCGACCCCAAATACCTTCCTGTACTGCCCCAAAATGGCCACTTTACTTACTACAACCAACGGCGCATGCGCAGATTGACGCGACTTGCACTTAAAAACACACCATTCTGACTCTAACCCACACAAGCTTCACTTTGACACCTTCCACGACCCATTCGGACCCATAGCGGTCCATCTCTGCCCCAAACACACACCCACATACCCCCCAAAATGCCTGCTTTCTATACTACGGCCAGACTGCGCATGCGCAGGCTATTGAAAACGGACGAACCATTAGTCCAGTCGGATGCTCCTCCACGAGAGCTTCAAAATAAGACCTCATACGACATCATAGGATCATTAGGGGCTCATCTAGACCCCAAAACGTCCACCCCGTATGGGCCTATACCCCCATAGCCATGCAGTATAGGCCTATGGGCCTACCCAGACCTCGGTGAACTTTTTCCAAAAATTTCACCGTTTCGCTCCGGGACCCTTCCCATCGTGTTCTAAATGACGAGACGTGAAAAACAAATCCAAGCAGCCCATATCACAATGAACGTGTGTGAATTTCCGAGGTTGAACCTATACCCCCATATAGCCAGTATGGGACTATATGGGCTATATGGTACTTTTCCAAAAATTTCACCGCTGCGCTCCGAGACCCTTCCCATCGTGTTCTAAATGACTAGACGTGAAAAACAAATCCAAGCAACCCATATCACAATGAACGTGTGTGAATTTCCCAGGTTGAACCTATACCCCCATATAGCCAGCCTGTAGGCCTATATGGGGATATACCCATACAGCCATTTCCCCGTATATTGTATAATACAGACCCATATTGTAGGTGTAAAGTATGAGTTCCGCTTTTTATATTTTCGGAAAAAAAATCCTAATTTTACATGCACCCACCCCATTGACTTGATAGGCAGGCCCCGATAAGCCCGGGGACCGATATCAGCCCTTTTGGCTAGAGTTGATAGGGGTTTTCCCCTATTTTAGGGGTAAAGTCCGTGTTCCGCTTTTTATATTTTCGGGAAAAACTCCTAATTTTACATGCACCCACCCCATTGACTTGATAGGCAGGCCCCGATAAGCCCGGGGACCGATATTAGCCCTTGTGGCTAGGGTTGATAGGGGTTTTCCCCTATTTTAGGGGTAAAGTCCGTGTTCCGCTTTTTATAGTTTCAGGGGAAAATCCTAATTTTACATGCACCCACCCATGACTGGATGCCCCTTCACGAATGCTTCACTTTGATACCTCATTCGACCCAATCGGGCCATGCAGCGTATTTGAAGTCTGGGGACTACTTTTTCTCCGCGGAAGCTTTTTCCCGCGACCGCATCACCGCCAGACCGCATCACCGCGGAAGAATACATGCCCATTATTTATTTGAACACTGCGATTTCCTGGATTTCAACTTCTTCTTTATTAAACACGACGTTTCGCTAAGTCTGCCCTATTCCCCTATTTTAGGGGTAAAAGTCCGTGTTCCGCTTTTTATATTTTCGGGAAAAAATCCTAATTTTACATGCACCCACCCCATTGACTTGATAGGCAGGCCCCGATAAGCCCGGGGACCGATATTAGCCCTTTTGGCTAGAGTTGATAGGGGTTTTCCCCTATTTTAGGGGTAAAGTCCGTGTTCCGCTTTTTATATTTTCGGGAAAAACTCCTAATTTTACATGCACCCACCCCATTGACTTGATAGGCAGGCCCCGATAAGCCCGGGGACCGATATTAGCCCTTTTGGCTAGGGTTGATAGGGGTTTTCCCCTATTTTAGGGGTAAAGTCCGTGTTCCGCTTTTTATAGTTTCGGGGAAAAATCCTAATTTTACATGCACCCACCCATGACTGGATGCCCCTTCACGAATGCTTCACTTTGATACCTCACTCGACCCAATCGGGCCATGCAGCGTATTTGAAGTCTGGGGACTACTTTTTCTCCGCGGAAGCTTTTTCCCGCGACCGCATCACCGCCAGACCGCATCACCGCGGAAGAATACATGCCCATTATTTATTTGAACACTGCGATTTCCTGGATTTCAACTTCTTCTTTATTAAACACGACGTTTCGCTAAGTCTGCCCTTAGCATTCTCGAGTGTATAACACTTATACACTTATACACTTGAGAATGCTATGGGCAGACTTAGCGAAACGTCGTGTTTAATAAAGAAGAAGTTGAAATCCAGGAAATCCCAGTGTTCATACTTGTACTACTTCTATACGTCAAACCGAATGACACTTCAAAATGTCATTCAAAAGTTACATTATTTATTTATTTATTCTGTGAAAACACGCAAATGTTCGAATCAAGGGAGATAACCCGAAATTTGTCAAAAATCAAAAAAGTGCAAACAGAGTTATCTCCCCCGGCAAAATAAGGGTTTAGCCGTCCTTTCTCTACTACTGGCGTGGAACGGTGCCCCGCTTTTGTGCCGTCCTGTAGAGTGCCAAATTGCCACGGATGCATCATCATTTGGCTACGGGGCACACCATCTTAATTCCGGAAGTGAACTATCAGGACTATGGGACTCGTCAATGGCCAGCAAGCCTTCCAATACCGGGGAGCTTATGGCGGTCCTTCTAGCAATAGAGGGATTTCACTCAATGATACACGACAAAGTTGTCCAGATATTATCGGACAACATATCTACGGTCGCATACATCAACCACCTCGGTGGTCCCAGCCAAGAACTCTCTCACCTCACCCAGTCACTTAAGCCACATGTTACATGTACAACATCTCTCTGTCCGCGAAATACCTACCAGGTTCAGACAACTATCATGCAGACAGGTTAAGCAGACCAACTCGAATGTTCGAGTGGCAGCTACATCCACGTGTTTTCGGTTTCCGCGATTATCTCTGGGGCCCACACACAATCGATCGCTTCGCGTCGCTCCGGACTACGCAGACTCACAAATTCAACAGCCTGTGCCACGAACCGGGTTCGATGGGGCGTGATGGGCGTGGATGCTCTAGCCCAGCTAGACTGGGCCGATCACAACAACTTTGTAAATCCCTCATTCAATCAGTGGACCTGATCTTGTATTGAACGAGATGCTTAAGTGCTCTTCTACACTTTTTATTGATCACTTCAGCAAATTATTCAACTTAATGTTTGGCTCTAGTTGTTTCCCTACAGAGTGGGGTGACTCCTACTTAACTCCAATCCATAAAAAGGGTGTTGAAAATGTCCCTGATAATTACCGAGGCATTGCCCTGGGTAGTGGTCAAGGAAAAACTATGCCGTCAATAATAAATAGCCGTCTTGAACAATTCATGGAGAACAGCAATTTGCTCAGCAATGCGCAACATGGCTATCGAAAAGACCACAGAACTTCTGATAACTTGTTTATGTTGAAGACTCTGATAAACAAATATAAATCCAAGAAACAAAAACCCTTTATGAGTTTTGTTGACTTTAATAAAGCATTCGATACTATTTGGCGAAATGGCTTAATGTTCAAACTTAACCAACTAGGAATTGGTGGACGTTTTCTGCACCTTATTCATAGTATGTATGAAAACGTTATGTACACTGTCAAAACACCCACCAGATTGTCTCAAGCAATCCCATAATTCATTGGTGTCAAACAAGGTTGTGTCCTTAGTCCCTTGTTGTTTAACATTTATGTTGATGATCTGGAAAGTCATTTGAACAATACCTCTGTATCACCCCCTATGCTGGACGCAATTTAATTAAAATTAAATTCTATCTGTTCCCCATTTCGATACGTCGCTTGGGGAGCATTGATAGGATATTCATTTATTAAGATTGTGCTGGACGATACGTCAATTTCGCACCTTTTCTTTGCAGATGATCTTGTACTCCTTTCGACCTCTCCAACTGGCCTACAAAATGGCCTGAACCTACTCTCCCATTTTTGTGACGCTTGGAAATTATCACTAAATACCTCAAAGACCAAAATTATGATTTTTGGAAGCACTGCGGCAAAATGCATGACCTACACTTTCAACTATAACTTACATTCCATTGACATAGTTTTAAGCTACACATACATAGGTATATCAATATCTCATACAGGTAATTTTAATGCTGCCATTTTTAATCTCCAAAACAAAGCCCTTAGAGCTTGGTTTTCCATACGACACAAAATATGCTCATCAACTGAGTTGCCCCCAGCCACCCTACTGAAAATAGACCGTGCAGTATGTATTCCAACCTCTACCTTGCTTCTATGTGTCCGTGCATGCACGGACATGTCCGTGCAAATACTTCGTAAGCAATAACTTCTAAACGCTTTGTCGGATTCCTCCGAAATTTGGCATCTGCATTCTTTGCGACAAGACGTCTGTTGGTATTACGTTTCAGCAAGATCCGTCTGTAGGTGGCGCCACTGGGTCTTGTTCCAATCTTTAGTGCATGTCCGTGCAAATCCTTCGTAAGCGATAACTCCTAAATGCTTTGTCGGATTCCTCCGAAATTTGGCATCTGCATTCTTTGCGACAAGACGTCTGTTGGTATTACGTTTCAGCAAGATCCGTCTGTAGGTGGCGCCACTGGGTCTTGTTCCAATCTTTAGTGCATGTCCGTGGATGCTCGTGCAAATGCTTCATAAGCGATAACTCCTAAATGCTTTTTCGGATTCCTCCGAAATTTGGCATCTGCATTCTTTGCGACAAGACGTCTGTTGGTATTACGTTTCAGCAAGATCCGCCTGTAGGTGGCACCACTGGGTCTTGTTCCAATATTTAGTGCATGTCCGTGCAAATACTGCGTAAGCGATAACTCCTAAATGCTATGTCGGATTCCTCCGAAATTTGGTATCTGCATTCTTTGCGACAAGACGTCGCTGGTATTACGTTTCAGCAAGATCCGCCTGTAGGTGGCGCCACTGGGTCTTGTTCCAATCTTTAATGCATATCCGTTCATGTTTGTTCAAATCCTTCGCGAGCGATAACTTTCGAACAATTTGTCGGATTTCTTCGAAATTGGTAAATGCATTCCCTGCGACAAAACACCGTTGGTGATGCGTTTCAGCAAAATCCACCCGGAGGTGGCGCCACTAGAGTTCATTCCATTATTCCATGCTGCAAGTGATAACTTAGAAACACTTGGTCGAATTTCTTTGAAATATCCTACATATGTACCTTTCTGGGTAACATGAGAAACGTTGCGGCTCATCGGATTCTTCTCAAATTTGGCATGCATTTACCATGCCAGGAGCTGTTGCTTGGGATTGCTTTTCGCTCACAGGTGGTGCCACCTGGTGGCAACATCACAAATTCGTTTCCGGGTAATAACTTGAGAACTGACCATCGGATTCTTCTCAAATTTTGTATGAATGTACCGTGACATAAGATGTCGCTTGATAATGCATTTCACTGACTTGCGCCTAGAGGTGGCGTCACCTGGTGTCAAAATCTAAATTTGATTTCTGGGCAATAACTTGAGGACCCTCATCGGATTCTTCTCAAATTTGGTATGCAGATGTCCCCACGATACCATGTTCCTTGGGATTGTATTTTTCCCGCTTCTGCCTACAGGTGGCGTCTCCTGGTGGAAAAATTTGTTTCCAGGCAATAATTTGGCAACTGCTCATCAGATTATTCTCAAATTTTGTATTCATATGTGACCCGCCCCAAATAACATGAACACCGGTGGGCATCTAGTACCGGCAATAACTTGAGGACCCCTCTTCAGAGTCTCAAAGTTCATATGCCGATACCATGACATGAGATGTCATTTGGGATTGTGTTTTGCCTGCTTGCACCTACAGGTGGTGACTCCTTGTGGCAAAGTCTAAATTTGGTTTCTGGGCAATAGGTTGAGGATGCCTTCATATTCTTGTCAAATTTAGTTTGCAGATAATATGCCATGAGTTGTCTCTTGGGGTTGCATTTCGGTTACATAATTTTCATGCTACATGGTAAAGAAAATATATTACAGTAGCAATCAACATTCAGTCAGCCATTCGGAGTTGATCTCAAAACCTGGGAAGGTGGAAAGACCCCTCTGCTTCTTACGCCTGTGAAGTAGCTGTTGCCATCCTCATGAATATCTTCTGAAACCGACAGCGCTTATAAATATTGCTGCCATTTTGGCGGGGGACCTAGCATCCTCTGGCTGCTTGTTATCATTATTTCAGGGTGCAACCTCACCGGTTAATCCCAACACTCAGTTACCAAATAAGTTGTGTACTTATGGGATCATCAAAAGCACTATTTCCTACTCAGATTATCTCAGTACAGTTAAGAATAAAGATCACAAGAAAGGGTTAACATATTTAAGGCTAAGCTGTCATCTTCTAGAAGTTGAAATAGGCCGCTACATTAGGCCTAAAATCCCGAGACAACATGGGTTGTGTCCGATATGCCAGTCGGGTGTTGAAGATGAGGCCCATTTCCTGCTAACTTGCAATTTTTACAGCAAATCTAGGAAAGAATTGTTTGACTCAGTTGAACAGATAATTTACCCCATTAGCCCTTATGTCATGGACCAAGAGAGGCAACTTTGTCTTCTTATGAATCCTCCACCTGAGTTAGCCCCCCTTGGTTGGTAAATTTAAGAAATAATGTTTTCATAGGCGTATTAAATCGTTAATTTAGGCACGGTTAGTGTGGGAAAGTTTATATTTTAGGGCAAGGACGAAGCTCGCACCCTAAAATTTATAAACTTTCCCACACTAACCGTGCGTAATATACCCCATCTGGTCTAGGCTTTTTCGGACCTATCCTGGCCTGGGGAGGGGGGGGGGGGCGAAATGCCCCCCCCCCATAAAAAAAAACAAGATGGCCGCTTTGATGACGTCACAGTGACGTAATTTTCAAAAACGGCATTTTTCGGTCGGATTTTCCGATTTTTTATTTATGCAATTTCTCCGCAAAAACTGCATGATAAATTAGTAAATATTAATGTGATGTGAAATTTCAAAGAAATATGACAAAAACATCACTTTTCTGGTAACCCCAAGTGGCCGCCATCTTGAATTTACCCCTGATCCTCTGCTCTGGGGGTTATGCAAACAGGCTCAAAATGACCCCAATATGATAAACTAAAAAGTCAAGGAGTTTCAGCTCTTCTTTTTTTGTCGTTCCGGAGATAGCGCAGAAAGTTTGGTAGAGGGGGCCATTTCGCCCCCCCCCCCCAGGCCAGGTAGGGTTAACGATTTAGTACGCCTATGAAAACACTATTTCTATTCTATTACACTACTCAAATTGATTATCAACAAAGATTACAATGAAAGATTGAAAAAATATCGTAAACTTTCACAACCTTTCTTCCCTTTGTTGAAATGCGCCCTGTGCCTCAGTTGGCAGCGTGTCAATATCAATGGACGAGTTTGAAGGTGGCGCCACTGGGTCAAAATGGTTCTTGCTTCTATGTGTCCGTGCGTGTCCGTGGATGTCCGTGCATGTCTGTTCGAATGATTACTTCCTAACGCTTTGTTGGATTCTTCCGAAATTCGGCATACGCATTCCTTGCGACAAGACGCCATTCGGTATCGCATTTCAGCAACATCTGCCTGAAGGTGGCGCCACTGGGTCAAAATGGTTCTTGCTTCTATGTGTCCGTGCATGTCCGTGCATGTCTGTTCGAATGATTACTTCCTAACGCTTTGTTGGATTCTTCCGAAATTCGGCATACGCATTCCTTGCGACAAGACGCCAGTCGGTATCGCATTTCAGCAACATCTGCCTGAAGGTGGCGCCACTGGGTCAAAATGGTTCTTGCTTCAATGTGTCCGTGCATGTCCGTGTATGTCTGTTCGAATGATTACTTCCTAACGCTTTGTTGGATTCTTCCGAAATTCGGCATACGCATTCCTTGCGACAAGACGCCATTCGGTATCGCATTTCAGCAACATCTGCCTGAAGGTGGCGCCACTGGGTCAAAATGGTTCTTGCTTCTATGTGTCCGTGCATGTTCGTGCATGTCTGTTCGAATGATTACTTCCTAACGCTTTGTTGGATTCTTCCGAAATTCGGCATACGCATTCCTTGCGACAAGACGCCAGTCGGTATCGCATTTCAGCAACATCTGCCTGAAGGTGGCGCCACTGGGTCAAAATGAATCTTGCTTCTTTGTGTCCGTGGATGTCAGTTACAAGCAATAACTTCCAAACGCTTTCTTGGATTCTTTCGAAATTTGGCACACGCATTCTTTATGAGAAGACGCGATTGCGTACTGGATTTCAGTAACATTTGCCTGAAGGTGGCGCCACTGAGTTTCGCTTCTTCAGGCCCGTTCCAGTTAAAATTGGTCTTGCTGTCTTTTTGTCTGTGTCTGTTCAAATCCTTCACAGGCGATAACTTCCAAAAGATTTGTCGGATTCCTTCGAAATTTAGCATATACGCTCCTTGTGACCAGACATGGGTTGGTATTGCGTTTCAGCAAGATCCACCTGAAGGTGGCGCCACTGGGTCTTGTTCCAATCTTCTGTTCATGTCCGTGGTTTCCATTCAAATTCTTCACAAAGGATAATTTCCAAATGCTTTGTCTAATAATTAGGCATCCCTAAATGCCTAAATGCGTTTGTCATTTGTTCTTCTTTCTTCCGCTTCTCGCTGTTTTGAATTTCATGTCGCTTTAAATGAAGGACACCATTTTCTTAAATTTGCTGTCCAGTCCTTCTATTCCACATCATATGATTTACACTAAAGCTTTTGCAGGAACCATATTTTTTTTCAGAAGTATAATATGAAATAACTGGCGGGGGAATCCCCGCAGTACCGAACCTGTGTTAGTTTTGAATTTTGTGTCGCCTTAAATGAAGGACATTTCCTTCAACTTTGCTATGAAATCATTCTATTCCACATCATATGATTTACCCTAAAGCTTTTGCATGAACCTTATTATATTTCAGAAGTATAATATGAAATAACTGGCGGGGAAATCCCCGCAGTACCGAACCCCTGTTTTTTAAAATTTCGTGTCATCTTAAATGAAGGACAACATTTTCTTCAATTTTGCTATCAAATAATTGTATCTCACATCATATGATTTACCCTAAAGCTTCTGCAGGAACCATTTGTGTCCACAGTGTAACTTACTATATTCATTACAACTGAGTTCCTAAAGTTTGGGTGCACACTGTGCATGTGATCAATTTCCTGAATTGAATTGAATTCCACCTTGTGGTTTTTCGGACTGTGATAGATGATGGCATACGTGTTGTCAGTGTGGTTGTTTCATGTACAGGGAGCTTTCTATGGCTTTCATGTCAGCACACCTACCACTACCCTCAAGAAGAGCATGTCCCCATCCCCAGGGCGCCGAGCCGCACCCTCTATCTCCCAAACTAGCCCTCGCCCGACCCTCATATATTGTGTTTGAGCATATATATCTCCAATATATCTTGGCAGAAGCTGAAATTTGTGTGTTGTCTGCAATATTGGGATAATATTGGGATAATTGCAACCCCAAAAGGTTTCAATTTATCAGGCACAGACCCATGTTTTTGTATTTGGTAAATGGATCCCTTGTCTACATGTATATATTTTTGCTTGGAATTGTTTTTCTTGCCAATCCGCTTCTGGGTGGCGCCACCTTGGGCCAAATTAAATTGCATCTCCAGACAATAACTTTTGAAAACCTTAAGGATTCTTTCCAAATTTGGTGTGGTGGTACCTTGTCTCAAGATCTGGCTTGAGAATGTTTTTGTCCCCCGACTTGGTTCTTGGTTCTATGTGTCCGTACATGTCCGTGCAAATACTTCGTAAGCAATAACTTCTAAATGCTTTGTCGGATTCCTCCGAAATTTGGCATCTGCATTCTTTGCGACAAGACGTCTCTTGGTATTACGTTTCAGCAAGATCCGCCTGTAGGTGGCGCCACTGGGGTCTTGCTTCTATGTGTCCGTGCATGCACGGACATGTCCGTGCAAATACTTCGTAAGCAATAACTTCTAAACGCTTTGTCGGATTCCTCCGAAATTTGGCATCTGCATTCTTTGCGACAAGACGTCTGTTGGTATTACGTTTCAGCAAGATCCGTCTGTAGGTGGCGCCACTGGGTCTTGTTCCAATCTTTAGTGCATGTCCGTGCAAATCCTTCGTAAGCGATAACTCCTAAATGCTTTGTCGGATTCCTCCGAAATTTGGCATCTGCATTCTTTGCGACAAGACGTCTGTTGGTATTACGTTTCAGCAAGATCCGTCTGTAGGTGGCGCCACTGGGTCTTGTTCCAATCTTTAGTGCATGTCCGTGGATGCTCGTGCAAATGCTTCATAAGCGATAACTCCTAAATGCTTTGTCGGATTCCTCCGAAATTTGGCATCTGCATTCTTTGCGACAAGACGTCTGTTGGTATTACGTTTCAGCAAGATCCGCCTGTAGGTGGCACCACTGGGTCTTGTTCCAATATTTAGTGCATGTCCGTGCAAATACTGCGTAAGCGATAACTCCTAAATGCTTTGTCGGATTCCTCCGAAATTTGGCATCTGCATTCTTTGCGACAAGACGTCGCTGGTATTACGTTTCAGCAAGATCCGCCTGTAGGTGGCGCCACTGGGTCTTGTTCCAATCTTTAATGCATGTCCGTTCATGTTTGTTCAAATCCTTCGCGAGCGATAACTTTCGAACAATTTGTCGGATTTCTTCGAAATTTGGTAAATGCATTCCTGCGACAAAACACCGTTGGTGATGCGTTTCAGCAAAATCCACCCGGAGGTGGCGCCACTAGAGTTCATTCCATTATTCCATGCTGCAAGTGATAACTTAGAAACACTTGGTCGAATTTCTTTGAAATATCCTACATATGTACCTTTCTGGGTAACATGAGAAACGTTGCGGCTCATCGGATTCTTCTCAAATTTGGCATGCATTTACCATGCCAGGAGCTGTTGCTTGGGATTGCCTTTCGCTCACTTGCACTCACAGGTGGCGCCACCTGGTGGCAACATCACAAATTCGTTTCCGGGTAATAACTTGAGAACTGACCATCGGATTCTTCTCAAATTTTGTATGAATGTACCGTGACATAAGATGTCGCTTGATAATGCATTTCACTGACTTGCGCCTAGAGGTGGCGTCACCTGGTGTCAAAATCTAAATTTGATTTCTGGGCAATAACTTGAGGACCCTCATCGGATTCTTCTCAAATTTGGTATGCAGATGTCCCCACGATACCATGTTCCTTGGGATTGTATTTTTCCCGCTTCTGCCTACAGGTGGCGTCTCCTGGTGGGAAAAATTTGTTTCCAGGCAATAATTTGGCAACTGCTCATCAGATTATTCTCAAATTTTGTATTCATATGTGACCCGCCCCAAATAACATGAACACCGGTGGGCATCTAGTACCGGCAATAACTTGAGGACCCCTCTTCAGAGTCTCAAAGTTCATATGCCGATACCATGACATGAGATGTCATTTGGGATTGTGTTTTGCCTGCTTGCACCTACAGGTGGTGACTCCTTGTGGCAAAGTCTAAATTTGGTTTCTGGGCAATAGGTTGAGGATGCCTTCATATTCTTGTCAAATTTAGTTTGCAGATAATATGCCATGAGTTGTCTCTTGGGGTTGCATTTCGGTTACATAATTTTCATGCTACATGGTAAAGAAAATATATTACAGTAGCAATCAACATTCAGTCAGCCATTCGGAGTTGATCTCAAAACCTGGGAAGGTGGAAAGACCCCTCTGCTTCTTACGCCTGTGAAGTAGCTGTTGCCATCCTCATGAATATCTTCTGAAACCGACAGCGCTTATAAATATTGCTGCCATTTTGGCGGGGGACCTAGCATCCTCTGGCTGCTTGTTATCATTATTTCAGGGTGCAACCTCACCGGTTAATCCCAACACTCAGTTACCAAATAAGTTGTGTACTTATGGGATCATCAAAAGCACTATTTCCTACTCAGATTATCTCAGTACAGTTAAGAATAAAGATCACAAGAAAGGGTTAACATATTTAAGGCTAAGCTGTCATCTTCTAGAAGTTGAAATAGGCCGCTACATTAGGCCTAAAATCCCGAGACAACATGGGTTGTGTCCGATATGCCAGTCGGGTGTTGAAGATGAGGCCCATTTCCTGCTAACTTGCAATTTTTACAGCAAATCTAGGAAAGAATTGTTTGACTCAGTTGAACAGATAATTTACCCCATTAGCCCTTATGTCATGGACCAAGAGAGGCAACTTTGTCTTCTTATGAATCCTCCACCTGAGTTAGCCCCCCTTGGTTGGTAAATTTAAGAAATAATGTTTTCATAGGCGTATTAAATCGTTAATTTAGGCACGGTTAGTGTGGGAAAGTTTATATTTTAGGGCAAGGACGAAGCTCGCACCCTAAAATTTATAAACTTTCCCACACTAACCGTGCGTAATATACCCCATCTGGTCTAGGCTTTTTCGGACCTATCCTGGCCTGGGGAGGGGGGGGGGGGCGAAATGCCCCCCCCCCATAAAAAAAAACAAGATGGCCGCTTTGATGACGTCACAGTGACGTAATTTTCAAAAACGGCATTTTTCGGTCGGATTTTCCGATTTTTTATTTATGCAATTTCTCCGCAAAAACTGCATGATAAATTAGTAAATATTAATGTGATGTGAAATTTCAAAGAAATATGACAAAAACATCACTTTTCTGGTAACCCCAAGTGGCCGCCATCTTGAATTTACCCCTGATCCTCTGCTCTGGGGGTTATGCAAACAGGCTCAAAATGACCCCAATATGATAAACTAAAAAGTCAAGGAGTTTCAGCTCTTCTTTTTTTGTCGTTCCGGAGATAGCGCAGAAAGTTTGGTAGAGGGGGCCATTTCGCCCCCCCCCCCCAGGCCAGGTAGGGTTAACGATTTAGTACGCCTATGAAAACACTATTTCTATTCTATTACACTACTCAAATTGATTATCAACAAAGATTACAATGAAAGATTGAAAAAATATCGTAAACTTTCACAACCTTTCTTCCCTTTGTTGAAATGCGCCCTGTGCCTCAGTTGGCAGCGTGTCAATATCAATGGACGAGTTTGAAGGTGGCGCCACTGGGTCAAAATGGTTCTTGCTTCTATGTGTCCGTGCGTGTCCGTGGATGTCCGTGCATGTCTGTTCGAATGATTACTTCCTAACGCTTTGTTGGATTCTTCCGAAATTCGGCATACGCATTCCTTGCGACAAGACGCCATTCGGTATCGCATTTCAGCAACATCTGCCTGAAGGTGGCGCCACTGGGTCAAAATGGTTCTTGCTTCTATGTGTCCATGCATGTCCGTGCATGTCTGTTCGAATGATTACTTCCTAACGCTTTGTTGGATTCTTCCGAAATTCGGCATACGCATTCCTTGCGACAAGACGCCAGTCGGTATCGCATTTCAGCAACATCTGCCTGAAGGTGGCGCCACTGGGTCAAAATGGTTCTTGCTTCAATGTGTCCGTGCATGTCCGTGTATGTCTGTTCGAATGATTACTTCCTAACGCTTTGTTGGATTCTTCCGAAATTCGGCATACGCATTCCTTGCGACAAGACGCCATTCGGTATCGCATTTCAGCAACATCTGCCTGAAGGTGGCGCCACTGGGTCAAAATGGTTCTTGCTTCTATGTGTCCGTGCATGTTCGTGCATGTCTGTTCGAATGATTACTTCCTAACGCTTTGTTGGATTCTTCCGAAATTCGGCATACGCATTCCTTGCGACAAGACGCCAGTCGGTATCGCATTTCAGCAACATCTGCCTGAAGGTGGCGCCACTGGGTCAAAATGAATCTTGCTTCTTTGTGTCCGTGGATGTCAGTTACAAGCAATAACTTCCAAACGCTTTCTTGGATTCTTTCGAAATTTGGCACACGCATTCTTTATGAGAAGACGCGATTGCGTACTGGATTTCAGTAACATTTGCCTGAAGGTGGCGCCACTGAGTTTCGCTTCTTCAGGCCCGTTCCAGTTAAAATTGGTCTTGCTGTCTTTTTGTCTGTGTCTGTTCAAATCCTTCACAGGCGATAACTTCCAAAAGATTTGTCGGATTCCTTCGAAATTTAGCATATACGCTCCTTGTGACCAGACATGGGTTGGTATTGCGTTTCAGCAAGATCCACCTGAAGGTGGCGCCACTGGGTCTTGTTCCAATCTTCTGTTCATGTCCGTGGTTTCCATTCAAATTCTTCACAAAGGATAATTTCCAAATGCTTTGTCTAATAATTAGGCATCCCTAAATGCCTAAATGCGTTTGTCATTTGTTCTTCTTTCTTCCGCTTCTCGCTGTTTTGAATTTCATGTCGCTTTAAATGAAGGACACCATTTTCTTAAATTTGCTGTCCAGTCCTTCTATTCCACATCATATGATTTACACTAAAGCTTTTGCAGGAACCATATTTTTTTTCAGAAGTATAATATGAAATAACTGGCGGGGGAATCCCCGCAGTACCGAACCCGTGTTAGTTTTGAATTTTGTGTCGCCTTAAATGAAGGACATTTCCTTCAACTTTGCTATGAAATCATTCTATTCCACATCATATGATTTACCCTAAAGCTTTTGCATGAACCTTATTATATTTCAGAAGTATAATATGAAATAACTGGCGGGGAAATCCCCGCAGTACCGAACCCCTGTTTTTTAAAATTTCGTGTCATCTTAAATGAAGGACAACATTTTCTTCAATTTTGCTATCAAATAATTGTATCTCACATCATATGATTTACCCTAAAGCTTCTGCAGGAACCATTTGTGTCCACAGTGTAACTTACTATATTCATTACAACTGAGTTCCTAAAGTTTGGGTGCACACTGTGCATGTGATCAATTTCCTGAATTGAATTGAATTCCACCTTGTGGTTTTTCGGACTGTGATAGATGATGGCATACGTGTTGTCAGTGTGGTTGTTTCATGTACAGGGAGCTTTCTATGGCTTTCATGTCAGCACACCTACCACTACCCTCAAGAAGAGCATGTCCCCATCCCCAGGGCGCCGAGCCGCACCCTCTATCTCCCAAACTAGCCCTCGCCCGACCCTCATATATTGTGTTTGAGCATATATATCTCCAATATATCTTGGCTGAAATTTGTGTGTTGTCTGCAATATTGGGATAATATTGGGATAATTGCAACCCCAAAAGGTTTCAATTTATCAGGCACAGACCCATGTTTTTGTATTTGGTAAATGGATCCCTTGTCTACATGTATATATTTTTGCTTGGAATTGTTTTTCTTGCCAATCCGCTTCTGGGTGGCGCCACCTTGGGCCAAATTAAATTGCATCTCCAGACAATAACTTTTGAAAACCTTAAGGATTCTTTCCAAATTTGGTGTGGTGGTACCTTGTCTCAAGATCTGGCTTGAGAATGTTTTTGTCCCCCGACTTGGTTCTTGGTTCTATGTGTCCGTACATGTCCGTGCAAATACTTCGTAAGCAATAACTTCTAAATGCTTTGTCGGATTCCTCCGAAATTTGGCATCTGCATTCTTTGCGACAAGACGTCTCTTGGTATTACGTTTCAGCAAGATCCGCCTATAGGTGGCGCCACTGGGGTCTTGCTTCTATGTGTCCGTGCATGGACATGTCCGTGCAAATACTTCGTAAGCAATAACTTCTAAACGCTTTGTCGGATTCCTCCGAAATTTGGCATCTGCATTCTTTGCGACAAGACGTCTGTTGGTATTACGTTTCAGCAAGATCCGTCTGTAGGTGGCGCCACTGGGTCTTGTTCCAATCTTTAGTGCATGTCCGTGCAAATCCTTCGTAAGCGATAACTCCTAAATGCTTTGTCGGATTCCTCCGAAATTTGGCATCTGCATTCTTTGCGACAAGACGTCTGTTGGTATTACGTTTCAGCAAGATCCGTCTGTAGGTGGCGCCACTGGGTCTTGTTCCAATCTTTAGTGCATGTCCGTGGATGCTCGTGCAAATGCTTCATAAGCGATAACTCCTAAATGCTTTGTCGGATTCCTCCGAAATTTGCCATCTGCATTCTTTGCGACAAGACGTCTGTTGGTATTACGTTTCAGCAAGATCCGCCTGTAGGTGGCACCACTGGGTCTTGTTCCAATATTTAGTGCATGTCCGTGCAAATACTGCGTAAGCGATAACTCCTAAATGCTATGTCGGATTCCTCCGAAATTTGGCATCTGCATTCTTTGCGACAAGACGTCGCTGGTATTACGTTTCAGCAAGATCCGCCTGTAGGTGGCGCCACTGGGTCTTGTTCCAATCTTTAATGCATGTCCGTTCATGTTTGTTCAAATCCTTCGCGAGCGATAACTTTCGAACAATTTGTCGGATTTCTTCGAAATTTGGTAAATGCATTCCCTGCGACAAAACACCGTTGATGATGCGTTTCAGCAAAATCCAACCGGAGGTGGCGCCACTAGAGTTCATTCCATTATTCCATGCTGCAAGTGATAATAGAAACACTTGGTCGAATTTCTTTGAAATATCCTACATATGTACCTTTCTGGGTAACATGAGAAACGTTGCGGCTCATCGGATTCTTCTCAAATTTGACATGCATTTACCATGCCAGGAGCTGTTGCTTGGGATTGCCTTTCGCTCACTTGCACTCACAGGTGGCGCCACCTGGTGGCAACATCACAAATTCGTTTTCGGGTAATAACTTGACAACTGACCATCGGATTCTTCTCAAATTTTGTATGAATGTACCGTGACATAAGATGTCGCTTGATAATGCATTTCACTGACTTGCGCCTAGAGGTGGCGTCACCTGGTGTCAAAATCTAAATTTGATTTCTGGGCAATAACTTGAGGACCCTCATCGGATTCTTCTCAAATTTGGTATGCAGATGTCCCCACGATACCATGTTCCTTGGGATTGTATTTTTCCCGCTTCTGCCTACAGGTGGCGTCTCCTGGTGGGAAAAATTTGTTTCCAGGCAATAATTTGGCAACTGCTCATCAGATTATTCTCAAATTTTGTATTCATATGTGACCCGCCCCAAATAACATGAACACCGGTGGGCATCTAGTACCGGCAATAACTTGAGGACCCCTCTTCAGAGTCTCAAAGTTCATATGCCGATACCATGACATGAGATGTCATTTGGGATTGTGTTTTGCCTGCTTGCACCTACAGGTGGTGACTCCTTGTGGCAAAGTCTAAATTTGGTTTCTGGGCAATAGGTTGAGGATGCCTTCATATTCTTGTCAAATTTAGTTTGCAGATAATATGCCATGAGTTGTCTCTTGGGGTTGCATTTCGGTTACATAATTTTCATGCTACATGGTAAAGAAAATATATTACAGCAGCAATCAACATTCAGTCAGCCATTCGGAGTTGATCTCAAAACCTGGGAAGGTGGAAAGACCCCTCTGCTTCTTACGCCTGTGAAGTAGCTGTTGCCATCCTCATGAATATCTTCTGAAACCGACAGCGCTTATAAATATTGCTGCCATTTTGGCGGGGGACCTAGCATCCTCTGGCTGCTTGTTATCATTATTTCAGGGTGCAACCTCACCGGTTAATCCCAACACTCAGTTACCAAATAAGTTGTGTACTTATGGGATCATCAAAAGCACTATTTCCTACTCAGATTATCTCAGTACAGTTAAGAATAAAGATCACAAGAAAGGGTTAACATATTTAAGGCTAAGCTGTCATCTTCTAGAAGTTGAAATAGGCCGCTACATTAGGCCTAAAATCCCGAGACAACATGGGTTGTGTCCGATATGCCAGTCGGGTGTTGAAGATGAGGCCCATTTCCTGCTAACTTGCAATTTTTACAGCAAATCTAGGAAAGAATTGTTTGACTCAGTTGAACAGATAATTTACCCCATTAGCCCTTATGTCATGGACCAAGAGAGGCAACTTTGTCTTCTTATGAATCCTCCACCTGAGTTAGCCCCCCTTGGTTGGTAAATTTAAGAAATAATGTTTTCATAGGCGTATTAAATCGTTAATTTAGGCACGGTTAGTGTGGGAAAGTTTATATTTTAGGGCAAGGACGAAGCTCGCACCCTAAAATTTATAAACTTTCCCACACTAACCGTGCGTAATATACCCCATCTGGTCTAGGCTTTTTCGGACCTATCCTGGCCTGGGGAGGGGGGGGGGGGCGAAATGCCCCCCCCCCATAAAAAAAAACAAGATGGCCGCTTTGATGACGTCACAGTGACGTAATTTTCAAAAACGGCATTTTTCGGTCGGATTTTCCGATTTTTTATTTATGCAATTTCTCCGCAAAAACTGCATGATAAATTAGTAAATATTAATGTGATGTGAAATTTCAAAGAAATATGACAAAAACATCACTTTTCTGGTAACCCCAAGTGGCCGCCATCTTGAATTTACCCCTGATCCTCTGCTCTGGGGGTTATGCAAACAGGCTCAAAATGACCCCAATATGATAAACTAAAAAGTCAAGGAGTTTCAGCTCTTCTTTTTTTGTCGTTCCGGAGATAGCGCAGAAAGTTTGGTAGAGGGGGCCATTTCGCCCCCCCCCCCCCAGGCCAGGTAGGGTTAACGATTTAGTACGCCTATGAAAACACTATTTCTATTCTATTACACTACTCAAATTGATTATCAACAAAGATTACAATGAAAGATTGAAAAAATATCGTAAACTTTCACAACCTTTCTTCCCTTTGTTGAAATGCGCCCTGTGCCTCAGTTGGCAGCGTGTCAATATCAATGGACGAGTTTATCTGGTCTCTCAGAAGGGGGCGCAGTGAAATATACATGCGTACAAGCCTATTTGTGTGGCATTCTTAATCAATCACGATGGAACCAACAGTTTTAAACTTGAGACAGAAAGTTACGTCTTTAATAAATATTAATTTACAGCTTTTTCTCAAGCAAAATGTTGCCAGTATTTATTTAACTAGGAAGGAAATTTATGTTCACGGTGCTATTGAAAACATTGGCATTTTGGAAAAAAAAACCCGCCAGCATGTGATGACTGTGGAACAGATGTGAAATTACAAACATTTGATGTCGTTTGTAATTTCTGTGGCCTCTAACCGACATCACATCAATGATATACACACCCGCCTAAAGCAGAACCGTGGCAGTTGCTGATCTCAAGCAATGATTGGTGTAATCTTTAGATGTACGAGTGCTCATTCACCCCCCATGGCTCATTCACCTCCATGGGTTCATTCACCCCTATGGGTTAGTTTATAGGGATAGGGAGATCGCGTGCCCTTTCTATACTACTCATCGCGCACTACTCATCGCGCATGCGCAGTCGACCCATTCTAATGTAGGGTGCACGCCTGGCCCATGGAATATCATGTAGCGAAAACCCCAGGTCTCTCGCCCCACCCTATCCCGTGCCACACCTATGCGACCCGCTGTGCAGTGAGTAAAGCGGAGGAGGAGGAGGAGGAGTCGGACACGCCACGGATTATACTAGGGAGATTTATTTATAAGACTTGATTATAACATAGAACGAATTTGATACCTTTAAATATCCGTATTTTCTCTTTCGTTTGCCTGTCGGTCCCTTTGTTAGCCAGATCTCTTAATTTCTCATCGTCAGCGGAGAAAAATCTACCTTTGTTCAGCTGATCACACTCGTGTTGTGTCTCATTTAAAACAGCAAGAAAAGATTCATCATCTATGTATCTCATGAAATTTTCGATCTCCGCTTCTCTAGATAATTCATATCTGAAAGCACGTCTTGTTTCTCCTGTTGATCTGCTTCTTGTGTACACTCGTATGTCCCAATTGGTTTGTAAATATCTGTAAATGTCTTTAAAATAATATAAAGTTTCTACTTACAGGGTATCCATAGTAGTATAGTAAGCGTAAAAGCTACCACATTGACCTGGCGTAAGAATCTGGCGTAGAGATCAAGTGCATTATAGTACCGGCAAAGGTGTGCGCCGTCTCAATAATTTGTATATTAGGGAGTTCCGCCAGAGAGGGTTTGGGGAGGTCACGTGATGGTCAAGTGCATGGGACATGTATTCCTCCGCGGTAATGCGGTCTGGCGGTGATGCGGTCTGCCGCGGACAGAAAGTAGTCTCACGGGAAAAATGCATCGAATGCATGTATGGACCCTGGGATGTACATGTACTGACCTTTAACATCCGGGACCTTTTCAACACCCGCATGACGTGATATGTGTGAAGTTCCGGCGTGGCTCTATCGAGCGTGACCTTGGAGCGGAGAGGGTAAAAAAAGGACCTGAAACCATGGGAAGGAAGACTTATAGTAATAAACATAATCTATATATGTTGTACCATGTTATTAGGGCCAGTCTAGCATCCGTGCGACCCAGGGTCGAGCGTTTATTGTCCAGTACATCTTCGCAAAAATCAACAAAGAAATATGGCGGCTCCGCTTGCTGTGGGGACGCCGTTCCGACATCACGGCATGGGGAGTGGGTGCATGTAAAAGTTTCTCCAGAAAAAAAATATAAAAAGCGGAACACGGACTTTACCCCTGAAATAGGGGGAAACTCCTATCAACCATGTCCAAAAGAGCTAATATCGGTTCCCGGGCTTATCGGGGTCTGTCTATCAAGTCATGGGTGGGTGCATGTAAAAGTTTTTCCAGAAAAAAATATTAAAAGCGGAACACGGACTTTACCCCTACAATAGGGGAAAACCCCTATCAACCCTATCCAAAAGGGATAATATCGGTCCCCCGGGCTTATCGGGGCCTGTTGAGAGAGGTATGGTGGGGGAGTGGGTGTATGTAAAATGAGGATTCGTCCACGAAAATATAAAAAGCGGAACACGGACTTTATCCCTAGAATATGGGAATGATTCGCACATTTGCATCTATACGGGAAAATGCCTGTATGGTGTATGGGGGGGGTCATTTTTTGTGGATTTTACTATAGGTTGTTTGATCTTGTTTTTCTCGTCTCACCACGTAAAACACGATGGGAGGGGTCCCAAAATTAAGCGATGAAATTTTTCGAAACGTTCACGGAGGTCTGGATAGGCTCATAGGCCCATACTGGCTATGGGGGATAGGTCCATACTGAGAAATTTACACATGTTCATTGCGATATGGGTTGTTTGGTCTTGTTTTTCACGTCTCACCACGTAGAACACGATGAGAGGGGTCTCGAAATTAAGCGGTGAAATTTTTGAAAAGTTCACAGAGGTGTCGTTATGCCCATAGACCCATACTGGCTCAAGGGGATAGGTCCATACTGAGAAATGCACACTGTTCATTGCGATATGGGTTGTTTGGTCTTGTTTTTCTCGTCTCACCACGTAAAACACGATGAGAGGGGCCACAAAGTTAAGCTGTGAATTTTTTTGAAAAGTTCACGGAGGTCTGGATAGGCCCATAGACCCATACTGGCTATGTGGGATAGGTCCATACTGGCTCAGGGGGATAGGTCCATACTGAGAAATTCACACATGTTCATTGCGATATGGGTTGTTTGGTCTTGTTTTTCTCGTCTCACCACGTAAAACACGATGAGAGGGGCCACAAAGTTAAGCTGTGAATTTTTTTGAAAAGTTCACGGAGGTCTGGATAGGCCCATAGACCCATACTGGCTATGTGGGATAGGTCCATACTGGGCAATTCACACATGTTCACTGCGATATGAGTTGTTTGGTCTTGTTTTTCACGTCTCACCACGTAGAACACGATGGGCGGGGTCTCGAAGTTAAGCGGTGAAATTTTTCGAAAAGTTCATGGAGGTCTGTATAGGCCCATAGGCCTACTGACTCAGTGTATAGGTCCATGCTGGGTGGACGTTTTGGGGTCTAGGTGAGCCCCTAGTGGTCCGATAGTGTCGTATGAGGTCTTATTTTGAAGCCCTCGTGGTGGAGCATCCGCTGGACTAATACATCGTCCGTTTCAATATTCTGCGCATGCGCAGTCTGGCCGTAGTATAGAAAGCAGGCATTTTGCGTGAGAGTGTGTTTGGTATAGAGATGGACCATCCTTGGTCTGAATGCGTCGTCTTGGGTGTCATTTTGTAGCTCTCGGGATGTAGACCCCGATTTGAGGGATGTCCACATCATCTATGACGTCATTGGTGACGTCATCAGTAGGAGCAGTTGCGAAAGAGGGCATTTTGGGCCAGTGAAGGAAGGTATTTGGTGTAGAGATGGACCATCCTTGGTCCGAATGCGTCCTGTGGGGAGTGCATTATACCATATCTTTGCTGTGTTATACCATATCTGTCCTGCATTATACCAAATCTGTGCTGTATTATACCATATCTGTCCTGTGTTATACAATATCTGTCCTGTATTATACCAAATCTGTCCTGTATTGTACCATATTTGTCCTCTATTATGCCATATATGTCCTTTATTATACCAAATCTGTCCTGTATTATACAGTATCTGTCCTGTATTATACCAAATCTGTGCTGTATTATACCAAATCTGTGCTGTATTATACAGTATCTATCTTGTATTATACCAAATCTGTCCTGTATTGTACCATATTTGTCCTCTATTATACCATATATGTTCTGTATTCTACCAAATCTGTACTGTATTATACAATATTTACCCTCTATTATACCATATCTGTATTGTACCATATCTGTCCTGTAGTGTACCATATATGTCCTGTATTATACAATATATGTTCTGTATTATACAATGTTTGCCCTCTATTATACCAGATCTGTGCTGTAGTATACCAAATGTGTGCTGTATTATACCATATCTGTCCCGTATTGTACCATATATGTCCTGTATTATACAATATATGCTCTGTATTTTACAATATTTGCCCTCTATTATACCATATCTGTGCTGTATTATACCATATCTGTCCTGAGTTATACCATATCTGTCCTGTATTGTACCACATATGTCCTGTATTATACAATATATGTTCTGTATTATGCAATCGGGTAGCGATTGTCGTGAATAACAACAAGTTCAGCAATGTTCATACAGTTTATTATCCCCAATGTTACATCATATCCAGGCTGGGGGAGCCGCCCTGGGTATGTTTAGTATGTTCACAGCAAAACAAATTGAAATATCACACACCATGTTCAATTATTTAACGCACCGTCACATTAGGTGTAAGTGTTTACTGAGCTCAAGTCAACCATCAGCATGTAGACATATAGAGTTTGTACGGCATGTTATGGTATTCATCAGTGCACGGGTGACGCGTTCATCCGAGGGGGTTGATCAGTTTAGCCACGAAAAACGTGACACCAAGCGCCCGTATTTTTTGTTGTTTTTTTCTCAACGCCCGGTGGTGGTGGTGGTAGTGGTGGTGGTGGTGATGGTACTGTGCGGTGGTGGTAGAACTGGTGTGTGGTGGTGGTAATAGTGGTGTGTGTTGGTGTCTGTACATATAGGGATTATGGTGCCACCTGTCTTGTGACAACTTCCGGTTCCGGTCACGTGACAGCAAACATGGAAAAATCCGGAAGTATGTAGGTCAATATCGGGGCGCCACCTGTCTTGTGGCAACTTCCGGTTCCGGTCACGTGACAGTAAACATGGAAAACCCCGGATGTATATAGGTCAATATCGGGGCGCCACCTGTCTTGTGACAACTTCCGGTTCCGGTCACGCGACAGTAAACATGGAAAACCCCGGATGTAAGATGAGGACCCGGCTGTAAAACCACAGTACCCGGATGGAAGACGGAGGAACGACGGGAAAACCCCACTGGGAAATGCGGATGTTGACAAGATCCCGGATGTAAAATCCACTGCCCACACATACACACACACACACGCGCGCGCAATGCGGCTCAGTCGTACACCAATACATCTCGGTCCTCGACCTGGGGATAGTTGAACTGAGTGTGCTAAAAATAGAACACCAACCAGCTAACGTGGTATAAAAGGGAAGCGGCCTCGCCGTTTCATCAGACACTCTGTCAACCACCAAGATGTTCACTTGTACTACGTGCTCGAAATCATTCACTCGTATGCACGACTTGCGCCGCCATGGAGCAACCAAGCACGACGGAACCGCCCGGTATAGCTGTACGAGGTGTGGGAAACTATTTAATCGACTGGACAGTCTACGATGTCACGAACGGAAAGTGCATGGGGCACCCAAGCATCTATGCGAGGAATGTGGTCGGCTTTTCAAACTGACCAGTCAGTTGCTGCGACACCAGCGCACACGACACCCTGTTCCGCAGTCACGTTTGCAGGCAGAGGAGCCCATAGGCACCAGTATCGGGACAGCGGGAACTTCCACCCATCGCACGAGGGCCGATGATGATGTCGCCCTAATTCAACAGTCAAATTCCGACAACAAGACATTGGGTCAGATTTTGTACGACGTGGAGAGCAAAGTACACTTCGCGGACGAACCCATAAATGTTCCTAGCGATCTGTTACACGAAGACCATCCAATGAGTGACATCTATCGGCGCCATTGGCCCATGATTTGGCACTCATTCCACCGTCATCGCCCTATTCAAGATATCTACAATTTCAGACTGACCGACCTCGCCCGTCTACGCAGCTACGTGGAAGCCATCTGCAACGATCAAACTACGACCTTCAAGTTGAATCTGGCGTTTGATTATGTGCTGCAGCATAAGAAGACAGACCAAGTCCGATACTTTTACCCGAGCAGTAACATCCAGGTATTTGGTACATCGTAAATTTCTACCGAATGAAAACCTCGAAAATCCAGACTTTCGGAAACTTAGTGAATTTGTGAACTCACGAAAGAATAAAAATTGCCAGTTTAGCATACCTGATATTGAAGAATCTTTCGTCAGAAAACAGTTACTTAACATTCCGAATTCTAAATCTACAGGACTGGATGGAATCAGCGTGAAAATGCTCAAGGCGGGTATAAATGTAATTACCCCCCATATTACAGCTATTTGTAATATTAGTCTACAATGCGGTGTTTTTCCTAGTGATTGGAAAAAGGCTAGAGTACTTCCGCTCTTTAAGTCGGGTTCTACATCAGATCCAGATAATTATAGACCAATATCAATACTACCCATCCTGTCTAAAATAATTGAACGACATGTGTATGATCATTTATATGATTATTTGACACAAAATCGACTTTTGCTCGATAACCAGTCAGGTTTTAGAAAATATCATTCTACCCAGTCTGTTCTTGTCAAAATGACCGATTTCTTTTTAGATAATATTGATAAAGGCAACCTATGTGGGGCCATCATGATTGACCTAAAAAAGGCATTTGATCTTGTTGATCATCAAATCCTGCTAAAAAAGCTTGAGATCTATGGCATTTGCAAGAACTTGATTTGGTTTAAATCCTATTTGCAAAACAGAAAGCAGTGCGTATCTTACGAAGGATTTTTACCTGCGGCACGCAGGTCTACGGGAGGCTCGCGTTGTTGTTCTTGTTCTTCTTGTTCTTGTGACTTTTTGAAATGCGCATGCGCTAAGAGAGTGTGATCTCTGCCACACTTTTCTTTTCAACCTCCGATCTCACATGACAATACTGTCTTCAAGCGCGTTTAAATTCATTTGCAACTATATTCGATGGAATGAATTATTGCTTCGTTGATTTCCGTTCAGACTTCTATTCTCTTACGTCAGTCGCTTTAAAGCTGTCGGTCGTCACATCAGTCACTGTCTTGAGATATTACCATTTTCATTGAACAGTATGCAGATGTATACACAATTTAAGATCCTTGGATTTCTTATATACCAAAGAAGATGAGCCGCAACCTTGTCGGTGGTTCAGCTAATTTGTATACAGTCCCAGGCGACTGTCTTAGAAAGTAGAAAAATAAGTTCACTACTTCTAGTAATCATTTTATCTACCCAATCTAGATAAAACACAAATTGGCGAAGAAGGATAACAAGTAACGCATTATCATTATGATTAACATTGAATAATACTTGGTATCAAATTATAGATCATGCATCATAAAAACAAACGCAACAATTACGTTTCAGAAGTAAGCGGAACAACTCAGCAACTTTTACCGAATAAAGATGTTTAACTTTACCCCCAAGCAATTCGCATATATGGAAATATGTTTTGAAAGGAAGAATAACTTAACCCTCTGTGAGAATCGAAACAATGACCCTCCAATCCCTGGACTTGCACTTAATGTCTTAGCTATACCGACTCATTGATAATACTCAAAACTGAATTTATGCGCAAACGGTTTTATAATACATAAATGACTATGTACTATTTAATGAGTCCGACAACCCTATGCGCGAACAGTACATCATAGTTATATTGTGTACTTTCGGTTACAAGCATGAAATTTGGCACATAGCTATTTCGAATGATCCTCTTTCGAAACCAGTCCCTCTATCCTCATTCTCGCAAGCCAGGGCCTTGCTTCGCTGGTATTGATGTTCTCGTCCTCTTCCGCACTCATAATCCCTTTAGAATTGCATTAATCACTTCCGTAAAATCAATACTTATGTGTATCAGCAGACAACGGGCAGAAACATGTTGCATTTGACATCATTCTGTCAAGTCAGAGCCCATTTCTGCTAGAACTTACTGGTTCTACACTTCACAATTTACGTTACTTTGTCAATCAGTTTTACGAATGAAATTACGTCATATATTAGCAGATACTGACCATAAAAGCCATCTATTTGACCTCGTTGTCAATGTCTTAGCTATACCGACTCATTGATAATACTCAAAACTGACTTTATGCGCAAACGGTTTTATAATACATAAATGACTATGTAGTACTTAATGAGTCCGACAACCCTATCCGCGAACAGTACATCATAGTTATATTGTGTACTTTCGGTTACAAGCATGAAATTTGGCACATAGCTATTTCGAATGATCCTCTTTCGGAACACAGTCCCTCTATCCTCATTCTCGCAAGCCAGGGCCTTGCTTCGCTGGTATTGATGTTCTCGTCCTCTTCCGCACCCATAATCCCTTTAGAATTGCATTAATCACTTCCGTAAAATCAAGACTTATGTGTATCAGCAGACAACGGGCAGAAACATGTTGCATTTGACATCATTCTCTCAAGTCAGAGCCCATTTCTGCTAGAACTTACTGGTTCTACACTTCACAATTTACGTTACTTTGTCAATCAGTTTTACGAATGAAATTACGTCATATATTAGCAGATACTGACCATAAAAGCGATCTATTTGATCTCGTTGTCAAAAGCTAGGACCTTGATTTCTTTGAGAGTTTTTTAAATTTATTTTGATACCTTTCATATTGACTTGGAAGTCATTTTCGCGAATGCAATAATTTGATGTACCAAAAGATAATAACGAGAATTCGACATGATTCTCTTATACACACAGATATTGTTTAGTGAACTAACCCTGAAATTTCGCACTTAAATCACCTCCCGAATGACTTAATGACAAACATATTCGCGAATTGATTATAGGGCGATATCCATAGATACTGACAAGAAATGTTTCTTATTTGCAGAATTTGACTTAAAAAAAAAATTAATAAAATTATCAACCTTCGAAAAGGCTTGACCAAACATGTCGGATGAGGTGATATCTCCTAATGATGAAATAGGTAATCATTTGTATAGAAGGAGCAAACCATGTATTGATATTGGCTTGCTGCATGGAAAAGAGTGTCAAGGTACCGTATTTAGTTTGCAGATGATAACGCACATAAATGCAGAAACTTAATTTATTATTCTAATCGAATATCAAGACTGTCACAGGCCTCAATTTGAATCGTGTAAAATGTCATTATGCCTCTTGAACAGTTCGATAAAGCCTTCAACCCCATTCCATAGTTTCACAGATCAAAGTGATAGACCTGATAATAAATTCATTGAAAATTAACTTTGACGGAAATATAAATTTTCCATTTTGCTCGGCAAAGTAAGCGAGAAGGGAGACTGAAGAGCGTAGATGTTCGCG
>JAVTVY010035954.1:0-15803 GCA_036873755.1 Hanleya hanleyi
TAATTTAGAAAGTGATCATATAACAGTATTTTTCATTATTTTGGGACGTAAACGTAACACTATTTTCGTTATTTGGGGATTACACTATCTTAGTATAGCACAGATTCTAGTGCTGAAAATTGGTCGAGTCCCTTGCGGGATTTGGACCAGCAACCAACGGGTTAAATCGCCGACATATAGTGCTGGCGGTTGGGTGCCTAACTCTGGTGGTCGCCAGTTCGAATCCCGCATGGCACTCGACCAATTTTCAGCACTGGAATTTGTGCTATACCTAGATAGTGTAATCCCAAAATAACCAAACTAATTTTTTTTTTTTTTTTTTCTTTGGTAAAAATAAAATACTAATTCATCACGATCATTCTAAAATCACATACAGGACAAGAAAACTGAACTCAATTTATTTCACAATTACATGTATCCGGGAAAGCACTGTTAAATAATTATATCGGAATTAGTGACCAATCAATTCCGACTGAAAATCAATCTATTATATTGAAATTTCAGTTGTAGGATCTATCAGATTGTATTTTCAGTCTACATTAGATTCAATCTATCTAAAGCAGATCGAAAGTAATTTTAATGCTTGTTTCCAGCTCTGGCACGAAACCATCTTATTATTGGAGAAGGAAGCTCTTGATCAAAGGTGGCAGTTCAACATGAAAGAATTTTCAAACCGGAACACCATGTGCAATAGGCTTGGTTATTCCATTTCTTGGTCGAATGCTTCCCTACATGTAGTCACCTATTGGGTTTGTCTTACATGATGTAAAGACTGGTGAATGGCGGGGATGGGGGATTTGGTACGTCACACTGAAGGCTATTTCACTCATACATGTACATTGTATATGGTGACAGCCAGTTTGATTGGTGGAGGAAGCCAGATTACCTGGAAAGAACCACTGCCCATGAGCAAGTAACTGGCAAACTTTCACACATGCATGCAACAGTAGCTAACACCAGTCGGGCTTGAACCCATGCCGGATCAGCGGCATGAGGCTAGTGGTCACTGATGGACCCTGACTGTGGGTAGATGATCTTGCATTAAACACCACAGCCTTTGGGCAATTCTTTTTTTTTTTGAGCCAGTAAAGAAATATGTACATTATGCATCTGCACAATTCTTCTTCGTAACAAGTTCTCGCCTACAATCTTCTTCTTTTTTCTGCTTTCATTCTTCCGGATATACATGTTTGCAGCTTTCATTTTGAGCAGACTATATTCAAGGAGTTATAGATACAGACTACATTATTTACACAAACTCTTTTAACCAGTTCATTCACACTACTTCATAATTATATTATGGTGCTAGACATCGTCTGGTAATTAGACATTGCTGAGTGTCACCCAGTACAGAAGACACATATTGTGACACCAGACGGCCTGTAACCAAGCTTCTATCCCATTCTGGAAGTCTTATAAGTTATATCATAAATCACACCAGCGCCATTTGAATAGGGACACAATATAATGTGGCGCTATCTAGTATCAGTTCTACGTTCAGTTCTATTTTAACACATCTTCACATGTTGTTACACCTGTAATTATATCACACTCAGTCAGACATGTGTCTACAGAGGTCAACGGCCAAAAACTTCAAGGATATCGTTTGGCCTGTTTCCGATAGATAAGGCCAGACTCTTTTTATTACTTGGATTATGGGCCACTGATGTTTCAGAGAAAATGACAAAAGAATCAACCTTTTTTGCATTCAGGCAGGCCGCCACATAGGGTTTGGAGAAATTCTATGTGTTCTAGCTATGACAAGGCAAAACAAAAAACAAACACACACTATAGTATAAATCGTTCGAGGTATTTTCCAATGGAGATTTGGCAGAATTGTCCTGAAACCTGTACGCTAACGTATGAGAAGCTCTCGGGACTGCAGGTTTATATTTTGTATACTGTTATAATTTGATAGTGCCAATATTCCGCAAATACATGGACATCATGCTGCAGTGTGTGGCGTTTGGCTGTTCAAATAGAACTGGGAATCCAAACCTTCCAAAGACCGTGACATTTCATCGGTTCTCAATGTTGAAACCAGATGTACTGAAACAGTGGGTGCATAACGTCTGTCGGCAAGATTTTACTCCAAACGCATCAGAGAAGAACTTTGGCACAGTGAGGCTGATGCAATAAATTGGAGTGAGTTTATTAGTCTTTCAACACTATTTCAGTCATATCACGACGTTCGGTTCTTATTCCTGTCAAACTGTAATCATTCCAATGTAAGAAAGGCTTGGTTTGTAATATATCTCCATGCAATATCATTATATTTTTGCCTTATCCCACTAGAGAGCGGCGAGGCCCGGGTGACGTCACACGCTTAGACGACCTGAGCCAAAATGGCGGCACGCTTGAGAGACAACGATGCGCAGGTTGAACGCCGATTTTTAAATCGAGTGGAAAAAAATTGCAAAAAAATATTTGCTTACATTTTTGGATACGGGGGGAGATAGATCTTTCATTCAGTGTATACATTAGTCACATGTTTTCTTCTCCTTTAATTGGCAGTGCAAGGTCCCTGGACTGGCACAGTCGGAAGAACAAGCTTTAATTTGGTGTATCAGGTTACAATGCGTTGACAATGACAATTTAATTGGTTTTGTGTTACATAAGCGATGTTAGATCACGTGTCATGCAGATGAATGAATACAAAATTCATCATGTGATTGAGAGAGATATAATGTACATCATCAGGGTTTGGGATCATTGTTGAAGGTGTCTGTTCATCTGATGCTGATGTCGGCCATTGTTCACCACTGGAATGGGAATGTGGGCAACATTTGTTCCTGCCCCCTGGACTGTTGATGTGCTATGATAGTTAGTAGTTCCTAGGAAACAATTTCACTCACTTCCCCTTTTGAACACGAACTTACCATGCATCACGAAGCATAGCCAACAAAATTTTAAATTGTTTTGGGTTTTTTTGGAACAACTAAACGCCCCAGGGCTTATGAAGTTGATTCCTCACAGAATATGGATGATATTAATCAAACATGCCAAAAACCAGATGCAGTTAATGTGGGGCTGGAACAACCACACTACCACTACTTGTGCGCCTAATTAATTTTGGGGGTTTAATGTGATATGACACTATCATCCAAAGAGAAATTGGTCTTGCATAATGATATAATGTTCTCAATTTTTTTTTTTTTTTTCTTCTCTGATCTGAAAATTTGCAATTGCAGGAGTGAAAAAAAAGTTGAAACACAGGATTTTTTTTCTTTTTCTAATCCATTCAATTATATGGATAGTCACCCTTAATCTAAGTAATAATGAAAAAATCTGGCCGAAGTTGTCCACAATAACTCAATATGAGCAGCCATGAACAAGAAGCATTTTTAATGTATCTGCAGATGGGTATTTTTCTCAGAATCGGTCTCAGTCACAAATGAACCTTCACAGAACCTCTACGACTGGCTGGATCGGGTAGATACATCATGTAGGAAGCTATTGTCCAAGTCTTTGTGCAGCTGAAAAGGCTCCAGTCTAGACATATTGTTGTCCCCAGACTGAACTATTGTATGCATTGTCTCGTGATGCTTACATGGAGTATGAACCCTGGATGGTCTTCCAATTTTTTTGAACAGGCCAATGAAAATTCCAGATTTCTTTTTGAAAACTGAACTGACCAATCAAGTACTTTGAAACTAATGGAGAAAGAGCAATTATTTTCCCAATGCATTAAGTACGGGTGAAAATATTAACCACATCATTTTCAGTATTAATTTTTCATTTCATATTCTTGTATTTCTCAGTTGTTTGACAATTTGATCAGTACGAAGCAGCATTTGTTGTTCTTATACTTAAATGGGTTAAGCCTGATTGACAGTCCCATTGACTAAAATTATGTATAAAGTAAGTGTAAATATGAAATTATTTTTTATTATTTTTCTTCTTTCGATATCTCCCTCATGTCTAGATTGACAAGTGGGAGAATTTTCATGACTGTACTCCAAACCTTTGGGAACAATTCACCAAAGGCTGATAAGGGGGAGAAAATTTGATTAATCAGATTTTCGGGTATAAATCCCCCTTAATATGGGTCTTTGAAGAGGAATATCTCTTTGAAAAATCATCAAAACAAGAAAAATCTGACAGTGCATATCTGCAATGAACTTTCAAAGCATATTCCATGTTACATGTAGGACTGTACGTTTCCTGGTTGTCTATCAAATGGTATCATCGATATGGACCGAAATTGTTGACCGACGGAATAATAGGCCATAACTGTGTGGAAAATCATCAACGCATAAAAGAACAATAGATAGTGCACAAAAGAATCCATGTAAATTATCATTCATAAAGTTTTCATGTGTGATTTTTTTAATCCACAAGAGCTGTATCAACTGTATGCAAATTACATACCCGTTCTCTCAGTTATCTACATGGACAAAGCATCTCCGGGAGAAGGGGGGGGGGGTCTTATTTGATTTCCTAGCATGTACCTCAGTATTAAAGCATTTACATTTAGTTCCACTCCTACAGGAGGGACTGGATATGCACGCACATGGGTTGTATACTACTACAAGTCTGACATGCAGAGTTCACACTGAATGGTGGCCAGGAAATCTGGCTAGGGAAAAGTGATCTATCTGAGGTCAGAGTTCTCACAGTATCCCTTCTACACATATTGAAAACTTGCCATTGTGAAGACAGACAAATGGCTTTTCCATCTTACCCTGGACTCCACCAGAGCTCAAGACAGGAGCCACAAACATGTGAGAAACTGGCTCCCAGACTGGCTTCCACAACTCCCATTCATACATGTACATGTACTATGACCCATATTTTAAGTGTTGCCAAGATACAGCCAAGTACTGTACACATACATGTACACCATAGTTTGTGTTCTAAGAAGTTAATAACTTTGTATTATTAAAAGTGGTAAATGACATGTAAAGTTTTGGGACAGCTACAGGTACAATCAAGCTCAATTTTGTTATGTGACACATTTTCCCCCTGTAATGTATGCAATGCACTCACTCAAAAATATGATTTTTAATGGTTCCCTGATTTGGGGATACAGTCACAGTAGGACTCAATATTATTACTTTTTCAAAAAATTGGTTGTCAATGAAAAACTCTTTTGACATTTTGGTTATTTCAAAAATATCTTTTTTGTGCCAGCTTTAAGTACCGTAACTAGAGTAAATTTGGCTTATTTCGGACACCTTCAGCAAAGCACCGCATTCTCCAAAATTTGGATGTACATGTATGGAGATTTCTCATCACCCCAGTATCATAGAGGCAAGGATTCTCCAATAGTGACCAGATTCGCATGTCAGCTAGGATGATCACGTTCAGCATTCACGGACCCAAAAAAATTATTAAGGAAGGTGGTCGTAAAAGTCGGGGAAATCGATGCGACCATGGATTTCCTGGTTAGGTAGTCGATTAAATCTGTATTACACATCTCATCAAACAGATTCATGGGCAGTCAGCAGGGGTCACCATAATTCATTTAATTTTCACACCTCTTTCACTGGTCAACACAGGAACATCAAAAAAATAGATTCAAACCAAAAAAATACACTAATTTAGAATTAGAATTTCAAATTGTTTCTTTTAACAGAAAGGAAGATCTAAATGATAAATATTGAAACTGCTTAAGAACAAAAATATTGTCATTTTCTTCAGTCAGGAGGGCTAAGAATCCTACAGGAGAGTGATCACACTCCATTACCACCCTTACCGAAATCTGCAGGTTGCAGGTTTGCAGCAAGCTGGCCGCAACCTGATCAGTGTGCCAGAACTGTTGGGGAGAGTATGTCGCTAGCGGCAGTCCCAATTGGTGATTCCACAGTGTGCCGGTACTGGCAAACAGTATGCGGAGAGTGTGCCAGAAGAAGATAAAAGTGTGCCGCTAGCGGCGCACAGTGCGCAGACAGTGTGCCAGAACCAAACTGTGGGCCGCTCCGCTAGCGGCACACAGTACGCCGAGAGTGTGCCAGAATCAGAGTATGCCGCTACCGGCACACTCTGTATGGAATGGGCTGCACTGAAGATTTACCAGCTGTTATTAGTTAACCCAGTTAACTTTTGACCCCTAATGTTCAGTCTGGATAGGAAACTATCCAAACTGCACCAGTGTAGGAATACATCACAGAAAGAACTATACAAAATTAGTGTACCACACTGTACCACATAGTTGAAGTTATAGTTATTAGGGGAATGTTCTCAGAATGAACAGTTAATTCCGAGACAAAAATTCAGTGTAGGATTCTAATGTACCTAGTACTAACCTTTCCTATCATTGGACTACTTTTGGTGCACATGAATACATATGTAATTCGGTTCAGGACTTTCAAATCTGGCAGTTGGTGAGAATCGTGAGAGAACATGTTTGCAACCATGAGTTGTTCCTGCTAACTTAGGCCTGCATAATTTATACAATTTGCTGCCTTTCCTGGTCATACATGATACTGATTTGTGTGGTAGTTTGTTTGAATACAAAGTAACAGTTTGATTATGGTTTAGGCCAGTCCAGTAATTTTGTAGACAAGTTGTAGTTTTCTCTGCCATGTTGATCATTGTGTTCTTTCATTCATTCATTGTCTGTTTGGATTCCATTGCATGACAGATCTTATGTACAACAGTTTTAGTAGAGTGATTTGTACCATTCATGTGGAAGTCAGGATGATGTCATCATCATGAAAATATTGATAAGCCCAGGAGTTATTGAAAGGGTGCGCCGGAAGGCTGCCGGAAGAGTGCGCCGAAAGGCTGCCGGAAGAGTGTGCCAGAAGGCTGCCGGAAGAATGCACCAGAAGGTTGCCGGAAGAGTGCGCCGGAAAGCTGCCGGAAGAGTGTGCCGGAAGGCTGCTGGAATATATAATTAGTTTGCGGCAAGGTTGCCGCAATCTGTATAGTGTGCCGGAAAACTCATTTGCATGTGAAAAACTCTGTTGCGGCAACCTTGCCGCAAACTCTCCGGCACACTGTGCGTGTTGAGGTTGTCAGAAAGTTTGCGGCAAGCTTGCCGCAACCAGTGTGCCAGAAGAATATTATTTCGGTAAGGGCATAGCTCTCCTAATTCTTACTTCAGGAGAGCTGAAAATCCCTCTTCTCAATTATTGAAATTTATACTACCTTAGTTTACATTCACTTACCCAAATTTAACTCTCCAAATTTTGCCTGGAGATCAGTTTATAGATCGTTCTCTTCTCATTTTCAAATGGCAAGGCCTGAAAATAATGTGCCACTGCCTAACAAAAGAAGGCAACTAGGTTAACTATGGTCGTGCACACAACTGTTAATGGTTAGAGTTTGTTCGTAAATTACTTGGGGGTGGGGTGTGGCAATCTGTAGATGTGGATTAATTTATGGATGCAACTGCAACCAATAATTTAAACGAGAGATCCTGAAGGATCTTGGCGCCCACCATTGTCCGATAATTGTAAGCTAATGACAAGAGGATCTTTTTGTCCATTGTTACTAAGAACAAATGATTGATTTGTAATTTTGTTTACAGAATTTTGAATCTGAGCGAAAAAGATCGAAAAAGGGACACTGGAAAACGCCAAGATATAATCTTTCTAAGTTTCAGGAGTTACAAGATTTCTAGAAAGTGTACAATGTACTTATGTCGGTTATTATAGTACAAGGGAAATGAACAAAGTTAGTCTGAAAGTGAATGTACATGTACGAAGGATCCTTCGTCTTCGTTTTGTAGTATTTTTATTTTATTTATTTTTTTGCACGTGTCATCATTGGGTACTGGAAGCGAAGACAAATCTCTTTGACACTTTGGCATACTTAAGATTTTATAATTAGGAATGAATGCTAATTCTGTTCTGTTTACTGGGCTAGTTTGAGATATCTCTTTTAAGATACCATGCTCGAAAATAATAAGATGGTACAATACTCAATACTGAAGGGATCCGGTCCGCGCAGTAGGGGCCTAATGTTGAAACTTCAAGTGTCTGAATCCTGATTATCTTCCTTGGATCGTAGAGTTGTGACATTGTGTCACAAGAGTGACGTCCCTTCATGTACCTGATCCGCCGGCAGACGAAAGGCTGGGGCAGTTCACTTGCAACTGCATGGACTGATTTAAAATTTGAAGAAATACATTTTAATTCCGATTTATTTGAACTCCTTGATATGGAAGGTGAAGATATGGATATGGATATTCTCTATAGTCAATATATAGAATATGCCCCACCGTTTGATCCGCCGACTCTTGTGATGCAACGTCGCAACTCGGGAATACCGTATTAATTTGAAGCATAACTTGGATTTTCGAATCGGACCAAAAAAAGGTATCTTGCGCAACTAGGCCCATGTGGGACCTGTGTACCAAATTTCAGAAAGATCCATGAAATATTCCTGAGAATTCACGATAATGTTTCAAGGGGAAATTCAAGATGGCCACCTGACGGCCATATTGGATTTTCGAATCGGACCAAGAAAGGTATCTTGCACAGCTGGGCCACAAGGGGAATCTGTGTACCAAATTTGAAGAAGATCCATGCAGTACTTCTTCAGAAATCACGATAACAAAGTTTCATTGGGAAATCCAAAATGGTTGCCTGGTGGCCATATTGGATTCTCGAACCGGACCGAAAAAGGAATTTTGCACAACTAGACCCAAAGGGGAAGCTATGTACCAAATTTGAGAAAGATCCCTGCAGTACTTCCTGAGAAATCACGATAACAAAGTTGCATGGGAAAATCCAATATGGCCGCCTGGTGGCCATATTGGATTTTCCAATCAGACCAGAAAAGGTATCTTGCACAACTAACCGACAAGGGGAACCTGTGTACCAAATTTGACAAACATCCATGCGGTAGTTCCTGAGAAATCGGATGGTAGTTCCTGAGAAATCGCAATAACAAAGTTTCATGGGGAAATCCAAGATGGCCGCCTGATGGACGTTTTGGATTTTGGAATCGGACCAGAAAAGGTATCCGGCACAACTGGACCACAAGGGGAACCTGTGTACCAAATTTGAGAAAGATCCAGGCAGTACTTCCTGAGAAATCACGATAACAAAGTTTCATGAGGAATCTAAGATGGCCGCCTAGTGGCCATATTGGATTTTCGATTCGGACCGAAAAAGGTATCTTGCACAACTAGACCCTAAGGTGAACCTGTGTACCAAATTTGAGAAAGATCCATGCAATACTTCCTGAGCAATGACGATAACAAAGTTTCATAGGGAAATCCAAGATGGCTGCCTGGTGGCCATATTGGATTTTCGAATCGGACCAGAAAACGTATCTTGCACAATTAGACCCCAAGGGGAACCTGCGTACCAAATTTGAGAAAGATCCAGGCAGTACTTCCTGAGAAATGGCGATAAAGTTTCATGGGGAAATCTAAGATGGCTGCCTGGTGGCCATATTGGATTTTCGAATCGGACCACAAAAGGTATCTTGTAAAACTAGACCCCAAGGGGAACCTGTGTACCGAATTTGAGAAAGATCCATGCAGTAGTTCCTGAGAAATCGCAATAACAAGGTTTCATGGGAAAATCCAAGATGGCGGCCTTGTGGCCATATTGGATTTTCGAATTGGACCAGAATAGGTATCTTGTAAAACTAGACCCCAAGGGGAACCTGTGTACCAAATTTGAAAAAGATCCATGCAGTACTTCCTGAGAAATGACGATAACAATGTTTCATGAGGAAATCCAAGATGGCTGCCTGGTGGCCATATTGGATTTTCGAATCGGACCAGAAAAGGTATCTGCACAACTAGACCCCAAGGGGAACCTGTGTACCAAATGTGAGAAGATCGATGAAGTAGTTCCTGAGAAATCGTGATAACAAGTTTTCATGGGGAAATCCAAGATGGCTGCCTGGTGGCCATATTGAATTTTCGAATCGGACCAGAAAAGATATCTTGCACAACTAGATCCCAAGGGGAACCTGTGTACCAAATTTGAGAAAGATCCATGCAGTAGTTCATGAGAAATCGCGATAAGGTTTCATGGGAAATCTAAGATGGCTGCCTGGTGGCCATATTGGATTTTCGAATCGGACAAGAAAAGGTATCTTGCACAACTAGACCCCAAGGGGAACCTGTGTACCAAATTTGAGAAGGATCCATGCAGTAGTTCCTGAAAAATGAAGATAACGTTTCATGGGGAAATCCAAGATGGCTGCCTGGTGGCCATATTGGATTTTGGAATCGGACCAGAAAAAGATATCTTGCACAACTAGACCCCAAGGGGAACCTGTGTACCAAATTTGAGAAAGATCCATGAAGTAGTTCCTGAGAAATCGCGATAACAAGGTTTCATGGGGAAATCCAAGATGGCTGCCTTGGTGGCCATATTAGATTTTTGAATCGGACTAGAAAAGCTATCTTGCATAACTAGACCCCAAGGGGAACCTGTGTACCAAATTTGAGAAAGATCCATGCAGTAGTTCCTGAGAAATCGCGATAACAAGGTTCATGGGGAAATCCAAGACGGCTGCCTGGTGGCCATATTGGATTTTCGAATTGGACCAAAAAAGGCATCTTGCACAACTGTGGACCCCAAGGGGAACCTGTGTACCAAATTTGAGAAAGATCCATGCAGTAGTTCCTGAGAAATCGTGATAAGGTTTCATGGGAAGATGTTGCCTGGTGGCCATATTGGATTTTCGAATCGGACCAGAAAAGGTATCTTCCACAACTAGACCCCAAGGGGAACCTGTGTACCAAATTTGAGAAAGATCCATGCAGTAATTCCTGAGAAATCGCGATAACAAGAATTGTTTACGGACAGACGGACAGACGGACGACGGATGGACGACGGATGGACGACGGACCACGGACGAAAACTGATTTGAACAGCCCACCATCTGGTGATGGTGGGCTAAAAATGCAACACATTATGAGCTGATATACTATGGCACTAGAAAGTCACATCTGGGACAGCTATGACATCACTAACATGAAGATAACGTAATACTAAATATATGTATGTATATAATCATCTATTGGAGGAAACAGACCTGTATGTACATATCAATTCCTCACCATCATATCTACAAACACCAGTGATAATAGATGAAAGGGTCTGTAACAGTTACAGACTGAGGTGTCTATTTATCTAGGCTAGTGTTTCGAGGGGAGAAGCAGTCTGATGGATGCCTCCCCCCCCCCTCTTCTCCCCTCCCCCCAAACTACCATCCCTTCCTTCTATCCACAGCTGGTAACACTCCCCCTCCAACCAGGCCAATCATAAAGCACCAGTCTGACCAGGTGAATTAACCAGGCTACATGTAACTTACATGTACTAACCCAGCATACAGTGCTAACCTGTAGTTTCCCAGAGAGCGGAGATCTGCAAACAGGTAGAGAGACTGACATCTCTCTCTCTTTTCATCATTTTTATTGCAATTTTTTACATAAATTAGCTGGTTATACATGTAGGTCAGAAAAATGAAATTGAAATACATGTACATATATTGTACATGTAGTCACTCTTGTGTGTCCTTTCTTTGAAGATTTAAGAAAAGATTTTATTCCTGTTAAATTCTGGACCAGACCGTGGAAAAGCAAGTTTATTTCTATGATACCTAACCAAACTAGCAGTATGCAAAACTAAGTAGCTACATTTGTTCAAAGAGGGATCAAACATATTATATAGTAGAAATCCCTCCAAATATTGTATATAATAATTTAATAATAATATACTTCCATTGGACTGTATTACACATCTTTCAAATCTGATAAATGTATTGTACTACATGGTGTTTTCTCCATACCGCTTTTGAATCTGAAACTGTCATCATTGTATTAGGTTCTCATATCATTGTATTCTTGGTTCTGAGAATAAACTTCAAAATTCAATTCAATTCACCAAATCAGCTTAGGCTGTGAATGGCCATCAACAAACCCTGGTCTCAGATTAACACACAAAATGTATGATAGAAAACTGCAGTTTAAAAAGAATCATAAAACTGGATTTTTAGATAAAAATGAACACAGATTTTCAATGAAAATTTCACATGACATGTATTAAAATTTTCCCGTTTCATGTAAAGACAAATTAAAAGAGGAGGGTCACTGATTTTATTTTCTTTCTAATATGCACAAACAACTGATTTTATTTTACACTTTTCTATAGATCTACATGTTTTCCGATTGTCATGGCAACAAATTCAGTCATATTCAAATGAAATTTGGCATATATGTTTAACAATGATATATACTTTCAATATATACCAAAGACTGGATTAATATTCATGTAAAACTGAATCTCTTCCTACATGTACATGTATATGAAATGTATTAGCACTTGTTCGGGAGGTGTCTGTCCGCCTTCACCTTGTGAAGAAGATTCCTGAAAAATTCGAAGCTACAAAATTGCAACCCTCCAAATATCCCCCCATACTTAAAGTGAACGTAAAGGCTGCGACAACACACGCACTGTGTGGAAGAACTATATTAAAAGTATCATTTGGCAGCAACAAATATTTTTTGTGATTTTTCCCCTTCCAAAAAAAAAATTCCAAACACGGGAATTATTGACTGATGCAACAAGCGACTGGAGTCGGCCATATCAGTTTATTGATTAGCCTTGCGCCAATGAAAACGCTTGTATGGAGCACGTGATATTTTCCTGTGACGTAGTATCACTTTGTTTTGGCATCGCTGTAGCACGAATTGTAATTGCGGTGGTGGAGAGCTCGGCTGTTTCAAGCGTGTTTTGATTGTGTTGCGTGTCTCCAGTAAGTGTTTACTGACCTGAAACGTTCGATGAACTACTCACTACTTTCGTCGACATCGGAGCGTTTTGGTTCAAACTGGTAACCCTGTAAACCTTCATTTGTCTCTTCGTCAGAACTTGAAGTCCGGCTAGCCTCCTCATGCGTCGCTATGTTTACATGCTTTCTGCGCTTTCTAACTCCACGAAGTAAAGAGCTCCGAGGTGATACAACGTCACTGCTCTGAGTGAGATAGCCAGCATGGCGGCAGCCGAGGAACAATAATACAACGGAGATAATTTCGTTCGTACTCGGTGCAAAAAAATCCCCAAAAATATTTGTTGCCGCTATTTCAGTATTTCAATGTAGCTCTTTCCCACAGAGTGCATGTTGCCTCAGCCTTTACGTTCACTTTAAGCAATTACAAAACATACTGTTTTTCAACAAAAAAATCGCAAATATTGAATACATTTCCTGAAATTTAGATCAGTCAAAAGTAAAACCGCGAAGCCACAGGTTGGCCAATATTAGCAATAAAAATGGCAGCAACATTCAAAATGGCTGCCAGAGCAAATTTGCTATAATATTTTGTTGAGTTTTCAGCATTGTCTTGCATCACATTGAAGTTTTCTATTCTTGAAATCAGGATTTCTTAGTTTTAACACCTTTAGAAGTCAGGCCTTGCTTTTCATCAAAATTTACGGGAATTCAAACTGATTCTCGCAATCTAACTCTGTGGGATCCACGATATCCAAAGCTATGATTTGTATACAGATTGCTGAAATTTTATGGGAATATGTTGTATTCCCGTGAATTATTTTGCAGGAGTGCCGATGGGAATCGGATTCCCGTGGGAATGCAAGCCCTGGAAGTTTGATTGTTTATTAATTGGTGAGTCAATAAGTAGGATTTAACGTCGTTTTCGACTATGTCTCAGTCATATCACAACAGTGCCTTACATATGTGCCAGGACATGTGAGTGCCCAAAGTTTCTATTATTCTGGACACTGATCAGCCAATGTCTCAGAATAAAGCAAACCACGAGAATAAGGGTGTCCATCAACAAGCCTCTCTACCAAAATACACTCGCAGACAGTAGATATAGCCAAGGTACAAATCTCAAATTGGCCTTTTCACCAGTCAGTGTCACAACAATATAACACCTACAGTATGTACATGTACGACCCCCCATTTCGTGTTTTCGATCACCCGAATGGTACTAATGCACCATAGACTGGAGCCAACATTGCTCAGGGGAACCGATGACCTTATGCAAGACATGGCAGTGCTTTCTGCTCTGGCTGGAGTAAAAGTTTGCCAAAGTTTCTCTGGAAGTTAACGGCGCCTGGCTTGGCCAACCAAAGGCCTCCTTGTTTTGACAGCATGTTCGAATCAAGCTGCAGGCATTCTCACCACAAACAATAGGCCAGCCCACTAAACTCCTCGTGCCAGTTGCCATTCGCAGTCAAATAAACAAGGTTTAATATCGGAGTGCCTGGAAGCTTCCTATGTTTCTTATGTAATCAAACAATGGGCGGATGTGTGTGTACACTCAGAAATCACTTAGGGGGGCTAACATGCGCCTCATGTATCCTCCATCTATACATGTACCATAATATTTTTACATATTCAACTACTCAGATAAATTGAAAACAAACACTGTGTAAGTTCCTCAATATCTCTCCAGCTCCTCAGATTCTTCCAGTTTAACAGGTTAGAAAGAACTACAAGTACCTCTCTAAAATGGAGGTAAAAAAGGTTGTTTTTGCTTAATAACTTTTGATTTATTCATCATAACACTCCACAATCTTCAGGTGGCTTAGCTTATATATTGTTACATGTCATAACAGTGATTGACTTAGCTTATATATTGTTACATGTCATAACAGTGATTGACTTAGCTTATATATTGTTACATGTCGTAACAGTGATTGACTTAGCTTATATATTGTTACATGTCATAACAGTGATTGACTTAGCTTATATATTGTTACATGTCATAACAGTGATTGACTTAGCTTATATATTGTTACATGTCATAACAGTGATTGACTTAGCTTATATATTGTTACATGTCATAACAGTGATTGACTTAGCTTATATATTGTTACATGTCATAACAGTGATTGACTTAGCTTATATATTGTTACATGTCGTAACAGTGATTGACTTAGCTTACACTGTATATATTGTTATATGTCATAACAGTGATTGACTTAGCTTATATATTGTGACATGTCGTAACAGTGATTGACTTAGCTTATATATTGTTACATGTCATAACACTGATTGACTTAGCTTATATATTGTTACATGTCATAACAGTGATTGACTTAGCTTATATATTGTTACATGTCGTAACAGTGATTGACTTAGCTTATATATTGTTACATGTCATAACAGTGATTGACTTAGCTTATATATTGTTACATGTCATAACAGTGATTGACTTAGCTTATATATTGTTACATGTCATAACAGTGATTGACTTAGCTTATATATTGTGACATGTCATAACACTGATTGACTTAGCTTATATATTGTGACATGTCATAACAGTGATTGACTTAGCTTATATATTGTGACATGTCATAACAGTGATTGACTTAGCTTATATATTGTGACATGTCATAACACTGATTGACTTAGCTTATATATTGTGACATGTCATAACACTGATTGACTTAGCTTATATATTGTGACATGTCATAACAGTGATTGACTTAGCTTATATATTGTGACATGTCATAACAGTGATTGACTTAGCTTATATATTGTGACATGTCATAACACTGATTGACTTAGCTTATATATTGTGACATGTCATAACACTGATTGACTTAGCTTATATATTGTGACATGTCATAACAGTGATTGACTTAGCTTATATATTGTGACATGTCATAACAGTGATTGACTTAGCTTATATATTGTGACATGTCATAACAGTGATTGACTTAGCTTATATATTGTGACATGTCATAACAGTGATTGACTTAGCTTATATATTGTGACATGTCATAACAGTGATTGACTTAGCTTATATATTGACATGTCATAACAGTGATTGACTTAGCTTATATATTGTGACATGTCATAACAGTGATTGACTTAGCTTATATATTGTGACATGTCATAACAGTGATTGACTT
>JAVTVY010035955.1:0-15740 GCA_036873755.1 Hanleya hanleyi
ACAGGTCCATCATGAAGACCAAGCGTCACTTGGAAGAGGATATGGGTTTACCACCCACCGAGGCCCTGGAAAATGCGATCAGAATGCGCAAACACCTGTTTCAGGACATGCTGCCCGAAGAATATCCAGGCCTGGCCGACGATGATTAGAATAAACGGTTCAGAATGAACATGACCGAAGAAGGAACTCTCTGAAATGGCGACTTCCGATTGGACAAGAATACATCTAACGGACAGGAACAAATAGGACAGATGCAAATGGCGGTCTCTGATTGGACAAGAGTCTTTCTTGAATTGTAAACATACCCAACGCGGCTCCCCCACCGTGGGTATGTTATGATGGAGGGGAAAATAAACTATATGAACAAAAACTTGTTGTTGTTGTTGTTCCCTCATGTGTCATCCTTGTTGTTGTTGTTTTCTCTCTCTCTCCGGTCTATATCATGGCGTCAAAACGTCTAGCAGGACCCATACAAGGACCAGTTTTCGACACTAGGTGACCACATCCCGACGAAATGGCCAGTTTTCGACACCGGATGTGCCGCCATCTTGAACATACGTGCCGCCATCTTGGATATGGGCCATAATGCACCGGGTCAAAATACTCGCTTCTGATTGGCTGAGAGCTCTGTGACGGATTTGAAATACTCGCTTCTGATTGGACGAGAGCTCCGCATTGCGTCTGCGCATGCGCAGAATGATATTCCTACCGCACCATCTCGACCCCAAATACCTTCATGTACTGCCCGAAAACGGCCACTTTCGCTACTACTCGTACCGATGACGTCACAGATGACGCGAACACCCCTGAAATCGGAATGTACACCCCGAGAACTACAAGATGACACCTTCGAGGACGCATTCGAACCGTGAATAGCCCATCTCGATCCCAAATACCTTCATGTACTGCCCGAAAATGTCCACTTTCGCTACTACTCGTACCGATGGCGTCACCGATGACGTCACAGATGACGCGGACATCCCTCAAATCGGAATGTACACCCCGAGAACTACAAGATGACACATTTCAGGACGCATTCGAACCGTGAATAGCCCATCTCGACCCCAAATACCTTCATGTACTGCCCGAAAATGGCCACTTTCGCTACTACTCGTACCGATGACGTCACCGATGACGTCACAGATGACACGAACATCCCTCAAATCGGAATGTACACCCCGAGAACTACAAGATGACACCTTCCAGGACGCATTCGAACCGTGAATAGCCCATCTCGACCCCAAATACCTTCCTTCACTGCCCCAAAATGGCCACTTTACTTACTACAACCAACTGCGCATGCGCAGATTAACGCGACTTGCATTCAAAAACACACCATCCTGACTCTACCCCACACAAGCTTCACTTTGACACCTCACATGACCCATTCGAACCGTGAATAGCCCATCTCTATCCCAAACACACCCCTACATAGCACCCAAAATGCCTGTTTTCTATACTACGGGCCAGGCTACGCATGCGCAGACTATTGCACACGGACGAACCATTAGTGTAGTCAAGTGCTCCTCCACGAGAGCTTCAAAATAAGACCTCACTCGACCCCATTGGACCATTAGGGACTCACCTAGACTCCAACATGTCCACCCCGTATGGCCCTATACACCCATGGCCATGCAGTATAGGCCTATGGGCCTACCCAGGCCTCGGTGACTTTTTTCAAAAATTTCACCGATTTGCTCCGGGACACTTCCTATCGTGTTCTAAATGACGAGACGTGAAAAACAAATCCAAACAACCCTACCGCAAATGTATAGAAGTAGATTTCCCAGGGGGACAAACATTGATCCTATACCCCAGTATGGGACTATATGGGTCTCGGTGACTTTTTTCAAAAAATTTCACCGATTCGCACGGGGACACTTCCTATCATGTTCTAAATGACGAGACGAGTAAAACGAGACCCCACAACCCTACCGCAAATGTATAGAAGTACGTTTCCCAGGATGGTCCTTTACCTCCCCATATAGGCATTTTCCCGTAATTTAGGATAAAGTCCGTATTCCGTATTTTTTCAGGAAAATTTTTACATACACCCACCCTGGAACTAGGGGGAGATAACTCTATTGATAGACAAGCCCCGTTAAGCCCGGCGACCTATATGCCCCTCATACCCCATATAGGCATTTTCCCAGGTTTTTCGATAAAGTCCGTGTTCCGTATTTTTTCAGGAAAAATTTTACATGCACCCACCCAGCCATCAAATACCCCTTCACCTAGGCTCCACTTTGATACCTCACTCGACCCCATTCGACCATTAGGGGCTCCCCTAGCTCCAAAACGGCTATTTCCATACCCTTGGGCCACCGCGCATGCGCACAGTGCCGATATTTCAATCCCACACCCACCCCATCAGATGCCCCCTCACATAAGCTTCACTTTGATACCTCACTCGACCCCATCGGTCCACTAGGGGCTCCCCTACATCTCAAAACGATTATTTCCATACCCTTGGGCCACCGCGCATGCGCAGAATAACGCTATGTCAACCCCACACCCAGCCCATTAGATGCCCCTTCACATAAGCTTCACTTTGATACATCACTCGACCCAATCGGACCATTTTATCGCGGAAGATTTTTCCCGCGACCGAATCACCGCCAGACATGACCGCATCACCGCGGATGAATACATCTTTGACCTGGGTCACGTGATATGCAAATTTGGAACTCTCCTGTGCTGGAGGTGCTTTTTGGTCTTTCTGCCGGAACTATACTGTACTTGACCTCTGTGACCCTCCCGTGACCTCCAAGTTCCTCCACACTTCCTCCACAAATCTGCGCAGAAACACCTGCGCACTCGTCAAAATGCGGTCTGTAATGCTGTTATACTACTACTTATATACATACTTAAGCGATTTTAGTACGACTTAATCCACAAATTCTGATAAAATATGGCCAGTATACCGTTCGAACCCGGAGAATTTCTTTTTTGCATTCGTTTCATCATAACATTCCGCTATCGTTAATAACCCCTCACAGCTCATTTGCTCGTATAATTATCCTGGTATGGTTTAAGGCCGGTAATGTGTAGGATCACATTGCACCTGTCAGATTGTGTCGGGTCTTGTGTAATTTGCGGTACAGATTAATGTGTCCGATATCAGAAATAGTTAAGTAATCACTTCATTGAGATGTTCACGGAACGATAATGTATTCTGCAAACGTGCACAGGTCATCATTATGATATCACCGAGCGATGTACTTACATGCACGCAGCCTTTAAAAACGAATGTGGTATCATGTGACTTTATACATTAATATGTGCATCAATTAGGAAATGTCGCAGATCTTCAGGTCACCTCACTCTCACTCGGATTTATCGACATATCCAAGGGTATATACGACTACATCTATTTCAGTGTGGAGTAATACAGGAGAACATTTTACCTGGTAAGACTTATATATAATATGAGCTTTGCAAAACTTCCATATTTCATCTTGCAAATCGTTATTATGACAGATTACATCACACTGAAGAAGAAAAGTGAATTTTTTTCAGTACGCCGGCATTGTTTTCCACCACGCTTTTAATCTTGCATTTAATTGTTGCGTTTGAAAGATTCTGCTGGTGGTCGTTTCGTCCCCGAGGCTTTCCCTCTGTACAAATCATTGTGATTGTGGTTTTGCGACTTCAAACATGGTGGAGAATAAACCCCTAGGGCGGCGTCGGACCTCACAGATATTTGTTGTGAATATGAACTTGCATTCAATAAATACTCACTCGTTTTGGCAATTTTTTTTTACTATCTGGCGGTCACATAGTTCATCATTTTCCGACAGATGACTTGATACTACATCATCGCCCTGAAATATTTGTATCTAAATACCGCTCGATACAGTTCTAGGGCCGTATGGTCATGTCACTCCTATCCACATGAACAGCTACAATAAAAGCGTGGCTGGCATATAAATCTTCATATGAATTACTTTGGTTCTTGTGATGTATTTAGAAATATGCAGTCAGTATATTTGTCTGCGGAGGAATATGTCCTCTTGTCAGTACGTCGGTATCAGTTTTCAACAAAGCTTTATTGTCATCTTGACAAAGAACACTTTATCAAGATATTGAGACCGTCGACATAATTTTAATGAGTTTATTCGGAGTATCATCATACTTCATACTCATACCGTCAGATTATTTCTCGACTCATAACATATCACGTGTTTGTGGATCACCGACTTATACATATGTCCAAGGATGTATTACCCGTGTTATGGAACCAACATTAGAGAAGAGGTCGAATATCTATCATGTAGCTCGATGTAAACGGATTTCTTTCCAATTTAGCCAATCATACATGTCTAGGCGAGATATATGGCTTAAATAGGCATTTAATAAACATATATCTCAAACGTTATTTTTCACTCTACAGCCGGTGTGATGGCTAAGAGTGTCCTGCACTAGAAAAACTGCGATCCATCATGAAGCCAAAAAAATGATGGAAGCTAGCCATCACCAAGCCATATAACTTTTTCGAGACCGTATTGATCCACATATTGGGGCGGCTCATTCTGATGTCGTTTGTCCACGTTTTTGTCATATATGGCTCACCAACTTTTGCTAGCAGCTCAATAATGGCTAACTTTCAGGTTACTTTGCTTCCTTGATCCATACAAGTGGATCATTAATCCACAATGAGCCAACATGACAGGGAGCATTTTTAATTCACAAGTGATGCCCCAATGGATCACAGAGATGCATGCTAATCTCCCCTGGTTAGAAATTGGATCACCAGTGGCTGACTTCGAACATACATGGAAGAATTTTGCAAAGAGTAACATTGTATCTTTATTTCTGGATCATCGATCCAAAAATCTTTCTTACTAGATCATCGATCCAATAATGATGAATCAATGATCCAATAATGACAGAACACTGCATGCTGACCCACAGTAGTCAGTGAGTGTCCCAGATTTGTCCCACCACTGGATCAAAAGATCAGTGAAATTTGACGATATAATCAAGTGTTCTGTGTGCCTTTATGTGGATGCACACATCCGTTTCTCATGAAGGTATCCATTGTCTAATGCTCTTGATAAATTAATCAGAATATAAATTATCAGTGATTATCATTTCAGTTGAAAAAATGCTCAACACTTCAGAAAATATTTTCCTAAGATACTGCTTTTAAGGGTATTTTGAATGTTTATTTCATTTAGATAGAAAGTCAAAATTCCTCCAGTGATGCTAATCATTTATTACATGGATCAATGAGCCATGGTTATTAAGCGAGGACAGAAAGTGGTCCTGATTTATCATCATAATGTATCCCTCCAGTCTATGTTTATTGATGCTGTGTTTCATGGAAGGGAAAGGGGAGTGGGTGGCATTTTTGTTTAAATCCCGCTATGGAGGGAGATGTACACAGAATTTCTTGGTACCATACATTTACCAGCATCCAGGTATCATTATGATTGTTTGTAATTATTAGGCTATGAGAAAACACAATATTAATACAATATTGGCTGTCATGGCGGAAGCATTGCAGAGACATCCACTTTCAGCGTTCAATGCAGAGCACACTGTTTTACTTCCCAAACCGAAGATATCCTTAAGCACAGATAAATTTCATGATCACTTTTCAAATTTCAAGTGAATTGATTGAACACAAAACTGTTAATATTATGTATCTTATGAGAAAACATAATGCTGCATGAAACGAAGTAGCTTTACTGTTCGAACTGAATTGTACTGGTTTATTGTTATCAGTATTATTGGTCTTGTTTGTGGGAAATCTATATTATAAATATATCTTCTGGATGCATTGCAATTTCAGTCGAATACCAAGACATAAGATTAAATTTCCTATGGTTCATGAACATGTATATGGACAGTTAGTTAATTATATTCCCAGACATACAGTTTCATGAAAATTCTGTATTTTGTTATGTCCTTATTAAACAATTTATTTAGTTGCTGAAACTAAATTCGCAGTTTGCTTCTTGGAGTCGCTGACTGGTGACTGTTCAGTTTATTTGACTCACTGAGTCGCTGGTTGAACTGATACAAATAACCGGCCAGCTGCTGACTCGTCGTGACAAACTGCCAAGTTATATCTTAACAATTTTGGCTAATTGAGTCAAAGAAAGTTCCATTCGGACAGCAGTGCAAATACGACTCTTCTGGTTTGAATGCAGCCGGTTGACTTGCCTAAAAACTGACTCAATAAGTTAATCATATAATAAAATTTTTGGATCATTTAGCCATTACCTGGGTGAGGCTGTAATGAGACAAAATTCTAGAGGAGAGGGTCAAATGGCTCAATAATGGCTACTTCAATGATCTCACAATTTGGAGGACTCATTGGTGGATGATTAATGGTTGAATCAGTCTTTTAGTGGATCATTTATGGATTGCAGTTTTTCTAGTGTGGGTATTAGTATCCCTTTTCAGATCCTCTTCCATTGCAACTAAGGAAGGACACTTATCCCTGATGTGGAGTAAAATAGCTGGGTTAGAAGATAAGACACTTATTGACGCAAGTTCGATAAAGTGCGATTAGTCAGATAGAAGCATGACCATGCTCGCCAAAACTCTGCTCCAATCTTACTCCAACTGAGATGTATGCTCAACACAACGCATCTATAAATAAAATCACTCCATAACTCATACATATCTGTCAAATAACACATTCAAGTGAACGTCCGTAATTTACTATTACCGAATACCATTACTATAATCGGGATCGTATTAGTCCCTAATTCGGGGCTAGGGCTCGTATGAACTCATGTATTTCAAGATGCTTTTATGGTGTTCATATGAACAGTCACAATCAAAGCGTGACTAAGATACATCATACTCAAGATAACAACTTTTCAACGGAAATCAAATGGATTAAGAATACTGATCAGAGATACGGATTTTATATTTTTGGAACATAATTATGTCTTGCCCGCATCAATGAATCTGGTGACCGCTTCTGTCTTGCAGGAAACTAGCCAAATTACATGTATATATACTGTTATTTATTCTTTTAATTTGGTGCAAATGCAATTATATGAATTAGGTATTCAATGATCGACGGCTGAATAATGAATTACGGACTATAGACGATTGTATATATGTACACACTTTCTAAGATACTACATATATTTCACCAATATGCGGTTTCAAAAAAACAACGACCACGTGTTTACTTGACTCTACAACTCTGAGGTTATATGGCAGCAGTGAGACGATAACCTACATGTAGTTCTGAATCTTCAGATACAAATAGACAATATTACATACATGTAGGACAGCATCAGCCGGTTATTAAGGAGAAGAAGGCAGTACTACAACAGCGCTTGTAACTTAACCATTGTAATATTTGTGACTTTTGTATGAGGTAAATGTAGGTAAGTCTGCCTTTACACTCAATGTTAGACAGATAGATAGATAGATATGTATTCACCCATAATTATGTACTAACAATACAAAGATACAAGTTGAGAAAACTTTGGCGGTATAAAACCCCCGAGGGTTTGTTCTATCCCGAAAATATAACACTTGCAAAAACGATGGTATAGATACGGTAGGTGAAAGCTTTTAACACATACAAAAGAAGTCAAAACAAGAACAAGGCAAGTTAATGCATAGCACGCGATACTATAAGGAGAAACAGGCTACATTTCCATGAGATAAGACTTGAGCTTAGATTTAAATAGCGAGGATGAGAATATAGATCTGTGCGGAGAGGGAAGTTTGTTCCATTCCCGTGGTGCTGCTACTCTCAAGGTATAGAAAGAAAAAAATGACTGATAGAAGGGCCTGTAAAGGTTAGCTTGCTGGTTCCTTGTTTGATATCGGTGCACTGTAGAAAGTCTTATAAAATAATTTTTAAGGCGTTTCGGTATATCAGGATGATACATAAAAGTATGTACAAAACTCAGGGAAACATATAGATTAAGTTTAGTTAAAGGCAGGATTTTTAATTTCGAAAAGAGCGCTTGAGAAATAGAAAAAAATGTATGAATGAAGCATCGACGGATGTTAATGGTCTGATATAATTAGATGCATTTTTTTGATCAGAAATATAGTATACAGCCTTGCACATCCTTTCGTCGATGCTTCATTCATACATTTTTCTTCTCCATACTTATTATAAATCGATCACATTCTGAACCATGATCCTGAAATTCGCTGTTTTTGATGCAGATCTTATGAACAGGAAAATGATCGAAATTTATCCGTTGTATTAAACAATGACCATGCTGATATCATAAATTTCACTGATGTTCATCTATATCGTCTATATCTTTCTGGCTGTGCATACAAACACATTCATTTGATAATGTGATTTGGAACCAAAAGAGTGGGACTAATTATTAACGTACTTGAGATATACAATATACTTGAGATTGTAAGGTCACTTCTGAAATAGGCTCCTCCTTTCTGGCATGGCTACACACGTGCAACCCTCAGTTATATTAAAAATCTGTGTAAACCTCCAGTTGGTGATCTCACCCTTGATTTTGCATTGCATCCTACCAGTAATCTTAATCAGTAAAAAATATTGGCAATCCTCTCTGCTATGAACGAGCGAAACAAACTGGTGAAAGGATATCATCCCCATACACTATTCACTTATATAAAACTTGATTAGAAATTGTGAATAAGGCGCCTACATATTTTTTTCTTAGTTTATGTTAGCAGAAAAAACATGTAATACGATGCAATTTTAACTTGATGTATAAGAGCAGCCAGCTCGTTGCAGATGTATTCAATACCCATCTATAATCGTACATTGTACATCGTATCCTTGTGGCAATTCGCAAAAGATTGTTATCCATTCGTTTTAGTTTCTGTCACATGTAGTTAATTACATAACCGAGTTCCTCCTCGAGTTGGTATCATGTATGTTTTCAAATCTAAAACTGAATAGTCGTTATGAATCAGAATCATATTGCGCATTTGTGTCACAAAGACGATTTTGTGCATGCTACCTAAAGCGTACATTCGCACCATACAGATTATTTTTATTATTCAGTTTCGCCATATATGGGCTCAGTAGTATGTAGCAAGCATTAATTAGCGTCAGCTCCTCACTGCGCATGCGCAGAACCTTGTTGGCTGCCTACTGCGCATGCTCAATGAGGAGCAATGCGGAGCAACGAGGAAGGGTCACCAAAGGTCAATGATTAAATAGTTCCGGCAAAAAAAAAAAAAAAAAAAAAAAATGTATTCATCCGCGGTGATGCGGTTTGGCCGCGGTTTTGGCGGTGATTCGGTCTCGGGAAAAAGCTTCCGCGGAGAAAAAGTAGTCCCTAGATAAAATGGTCGGATGGGGTCGAGTGAGGTATCAAAGTGAAGCTTATGTGAAGGGGCATCTAATGGGCTGGGTGTGGGGTTGACCTATCGACCTTCTGCGCATGCGCGGTGGCCGAAGGGTATGAAAATAGCCGTTTTGGGATGTAGGGGAGTTACTCATGGTCCGATGGGGTCGAGTGAGGTATCAAAGTGAAACTTATGTGAAGGGGCATCTAATGGGCTGGGTGTGGGGTTGAAATATCGGCCTTCTGCGCATGCGCGGTGGCCGAAGGGTATGAAAATAGCCTTTTTGGAGCTAGGGGAGCCCCTAGTGGACCGATGGGGTCGAGTGAGGTATCAAAGTGAAGCATTCATGAAGGGGCATCTGATGTACTGGGTGTGGGGTTGAATTAGGGTCATTCTGCGCATGCGCGGTGGCCCAAGGGTATGAAAATAGACGTTTTGGAGCTAGGGAAGCCCCTAGTGGACCGATGGGGTCGAGTGAGGTATCAAAGTGAAGCATTCATGAAGGGGCATCTAATGGACTGGGTGTGGGGTTGAATTAGGGTCATTCTGCGCATGCGCGGTGGCCGAAGGGTATGAAAATAGACGTTTTGGTATCTAGGGAAGCCCCTAATGGACCAATGGGGTCGAGTGAGGTATCGATGTGAAGCTTATGTGAAGGGGCATCTGATGGACTGGGTGTGGGGTTGAATTAGGGTCATTCTGCGCATGCGCGGTGGCCGAAGGGTATGAAAATACACGTTTTGGTATCTAGGGAAGCCCCTAATGGACCAATGGGGTCGAGTGAGGTATCGATGTGAAGCTTATGTGAAGGGGCATCTGATGGACTGGGTGTGGGGTTAAATTAGGGTCATTCTGCGCATGCGCGGTGGCCGAAGGGTATGAAAATAGACGTTTTGGCATCTAGGGAAGCCCCTAATGGACCAATGGGGTCGAGTGAGGTATCGATGTGAAGCATTCGTGAAGGGGCATCTGATGGGCTGGGTGTGGGTTAAATTAGGGTCATTCTGCGCATGCGCGGTGGCCCAAGGGTATGGAAATAGACGTGTTGGTCCAATGGGGTCGAGTGAGGTATCAAAGTGAAGCCTAGGTGAAGAGGCATTCAGGCAATGGGGTGGGTGCATGTAAAATTTTTCCTGAAAAAAAAAAAAAAGGAAAACGGACTTTATCGAAAAACCTGGGAAAATGCCTATATGGGGTATGGGTGGTATATAGGTCGCCGGGCTTAACGGGGCTCGCCTGTCAATAGAGTTATCTCCCCTAGTTCCAGGGTGGGTGTATGTTAAAAAATTCCTGAAAAAATACGGAATACGGACTTTATTCTAAATTACGGGAAAATGCCTATATGGGGTATGGGAGGTATAGGACCATCCTGGGAAACCTACTTCTATACATTTACGGTAGGGTTGTGGGGTTTCGTTTTACTCGTCTCGTCATTTAGAACATGATAAGAAGTGTCCCCGTGCGAATCGGTGAAATTTTTGAAACAAGTCACTGAGCCCCATATAGTCCATACTGGGAGTATTAGGATCAATGTTTGTCCCCTGGGAAACGTACTTCTATACATTTGCGGTAGGGTTGTGGGGTTTCGTTTTACTCGTCTCGTCATTTAGAACATGATAAGAAGTGTCCCCGTGCGAATCGGTGAAATTTTTGAAAAAAGTCACTGAGCCCCATATAGTCCATACTGGGAGTATTAGGATCAATGTTTGTCCCCTGGGAAACGTACTTCTATACATTTGCGGTAGGGTTGTGGTGTCTCGTTTTACTCGTCTCGTCATTTAGAACACGATAGGAAGTGTTGCGGAGCGAATCGGTGAAATTTTTCAAAAAAGTCACCGAGGCCTGGGTAGGCCCATAGGCCTATACTGCATGTCTATGGGTGTATAGGCCCATATGGGGTGGACATGTTGGAGTCTAGGTGAGTCCCTAATGGTCCAATGGGGTCGAGTGAGGTCTTATTTTGAAGCTCTCGTGGAGGAGCACTTGACTACACTAATGGTTCGTCCGTGTTCAATAGTCTGCGCATGCGCAGCCTGGCCCGTAGTATAGAAAACAGGCATTTTGGGTGCTAGGTAGGGGTGTGTTTGGGATGGGCTATTCACGGTTCGAATGGGTCGTGTGAGGTGTCAAAGTGAAGCTTGTGTGAGGTAGAGTCAGAATGGTGTGTTTTTGAATGAAAGTCGCGTTAATCTGCGCATGCGCAGTTGGTTGTAGTAAGTAAAGTGGTCATTTTGGAGCAGTACATGAAGGTATTTGGGTCGAGATGGGCTATTCACGGTTCGAATGCGTCCTGGAAGGTGTCATCTTGTAGTTCTCGGGGTGTACATTCCGATTTAAGGGATGTCCGCGTCATCTGTGACGTCATCGGTACGAGTAGTAGCGAAAGTGGACATTTTCGGGCAGTACATGAAGGTATTTGGGGTCGAGATGGGCTATTCACGGTTCGAATGGGTCGTGTGAGGTGTCAAAGTAAAGCTTGTGTGGGGTAGAGTCAGAATGGTGTGTTTTTGAATGAAAGTCGCGTTAATCTGCGCATGCGCAGTTGGTTGTAGTAAGTAAAGTGGCCATTTTGGGACAGTACATGAAGGTATTTGGGGTCGAGATGGGCTATTCACAGTTCGAATGCGTCCTGGAAGGTGTCATCTTGTAGTTCTCGGGGTGTACATTCCGATTGGAGGGATGTCCGCGTCATCTGTGACGTCATCGGTACGAGTAGTAGCGAAAGTGGACATTTTCGGGCAGTACATGAAGGTATTTGGGGTCGAGATGGGCTATTCACGGTTCGATAGAGTCAGAATGGTGTGTTTTTGAATGAAAGTCGCGTTAATCTGCGCATGCGCAGTTGGTTGTAGTAAGTAAAGTGGCCATTTTGGGGCAGTACATGAAGGTATTTGGGGTCGAGATGAGCTATTCACGGTTCGAATGCGTCTTGGAAGGTGTCATCTTGTAGTTCTCGGGTGTACATTCCGATTGGAGGGATGTCCGCGTCATCTGTGACGTCATCGGTGACGTCATTGGTACGAGTAGTAGCGAAAGTGGACATTTTCGGGCAGTACATGAAGGTATTTGGGGTCGAGATGGACTATTCACGGTTCGAATGGGTCGTGTGAGGTGTCAAAGTGAAGCTTGTGTGGGGTAGAATCAGAATGGTGTGTTTTTGAATGAAAGTCGCGTTAATCTGCGCATGCGCAGTTGGTTGTAGTAAGTAAAGTGGCCATTTTGGGGCAGTACATGAAGGTATTTGGGGTCGAGATGGGCTATTCACGGCTCGAATGCGTCCTGGAAGGTGTCATCTTGTAGTTCTCGGGGTGTACATTCCGATTTGAGGAATGTCCACGTCATCTGTGACGTCATCGGTACCGCGTCATCTGTGACGTCATCGGTGACGTCATCGGTAGTAGCGAAAGTGGGGATTTTCGGGCAGTACATGAAGGTATTTGGGGTCGAGATGGGCTATTCACGGTTCGAATGCGTCCTGGAAGGTGTCATCTTGTAGTTTTCGGGGTGTACATTCCGATTTGAGGGATGTCCGCGTCATCTGTGACGTCATTGATGACGTCATCGGTACGAGTACTAGCGAAAGTGGACATTTTGTGGGTGCGTGAGGGTGAGTTTGGTGTAGAGATGCACCATCCTTAGTCCGAATGCGTCGTGTGAGGTGTCATTTTGTAGCTCTCGGAGTGTACATTCCAAATTGAGGCATGTCCGAAGCATCTGTGACGTCATCGATGACGTCATCAATAGGAGTATTAGCGAAAGTGAGCCTTTTGGGGCAGTGCAGGAAAGTATTTGGTGTAGAGATGGACCATCCGCGTTGCAAATGCGTCGTGTCGGGTATCATGTTGTAGCTCTCGGAGTATAGACCCTGATTTCAGGGATATTTATAGCATCTGTGACGTCATTGGTGACGTCATTAGTACAAGTTGTAGCGAAAGTGGGCCTTTTTTAGCAGTGAAGGATATTTTTTGGTGTAGAGATGGACCATCCGTGGTCCAAATGGACCGTGTGAGGTGTCATCTTGTAGCAACGCCCACCAGCACCATTCTTAATGCTTCAACGCCCTCGTGAAATAGCTCAGAAGCTCTGATATTCCATGGAATTGTCACTAATTCTTCGAAATGCGGTGATGCCCGTCAACGCCCGTCGTTACACCTTAACACTCTAACATAACACCATGATATAGACCAGAGAGAGAACAACAACAACAACAAGGAGGACGCATGAGAGAACAACAACAACAAGAAGTTTTTTCATATAGTTTATTTTCCCCAATGTTACATCACACCCACGATGGGGGAGCCGCGTTGGGTATATTTACAATTCAAGAAGATTCTTATCCAATCAGAGGCCACCATTTGCATGTTTCATATTCGTTCCTGTCCGTTAGATGCATTCTTGTCCAATCAGAAGTCTCCATTTCAGAAAGTGCCATCTGAACCGTTTATTCTAATCATCGTCGGGCAGGCCAGGATACCGTTGAGGCAACATATCCTCAGATAGTTGTTTGCGCATTCTAAGTATCTATCAGTGCATGGGTGAATACTTTCATCCGATGGAGGTGGTAGTCAGTTTAACCACGAAGAACGCAACATTGGTCATTATCTCCACTATCCACTTGGTGTTACAATTCAAGAAGACTTGTCCAATCAGAGGCCACCATGTGCATCTGTCATATTCGTTCCTGTCCGTTAGATGCATTCTTGTCCAATCAGAAGTCTTCATTTCAGAAAGTTCCATCTTCGGCCATGTTCGCTCTGAACCGTTTATTCTAATCACCGTCGGTCAGGCCAGGATACCGTTGAGGCAACATATCCTTAGATAGTTGTTTGCGCATTCTGAGAATCTATCAGTGCCTGGGTGAATACTTTCATCCGATGGGTTGGTCGGTCAGCTTGGTCACGAAGAACGTAACATTGGTTACCCTCTCCACTTTCCACTTGGTGTTGGGGCGTTGTTGTTGGGCCCATTCCAAGGGATCCACGTTGGCCAGGTTCTCCAACATCGTCTCTAGCGACGCCCGGTTAATGATGGTAAACGGTTGGTCAAATACCCGGATGTTACTGCTCGGGTAAAAGTATCGGACTTGATCTGTCTCCTTATGCTGCAGCACATAACCAAACGCCAGCTTTAATTTGAAGGACGTTGCTTGGTCATTGAAGATGGCTTCCACGTAGCTGCCTAGACGGGCGAGGTCGGTCAGTCGAAAATTGTAGATATCTTGAATAGGGCGATGACGGTAGAAACAGTGCCGTATCATGGTCCATGGCGCCGATAGATGTCACTCACTGGATGGGCGCCCTACTGTAAAGAGATCCACACTTAAGGAACATTTATGGGCTCGTCAGAAAATGTTCGATGTTATCAGGCGTATGACTCGAAACCGTAACGGAGGGTCCGGCTGGATATCCAGGCCCTCCTGGACCGTGGGTATAGGCAGGCTCTTCGTCATCGCATCACCAGTGGCGTTCGCCTCTCCGGGTTCATCTTCACTGGGTCTGACCTTCCGCGGCTCCTCTTTAGTGGAAAGTTGTCGCCCAAACCGTAGAGACGGGGCATGCCTCAAACGTTGGTGCTGTCTAAACCGACTGGGTCGTTTGAAGAGTCGACCACAATCATTACATAGTACCGTCGCACCCGGGTGAAGTACCCTCTCATGACGTAGTAAATCATCCTCCCGATTGAATGACCGTGCGCAGGTTGTACAAGTATACCGAGCATCGTTGTGGGTGGAGGCCTCGTGGCGTCGTAAATTATTTAGAAGAGTAAACAGCTTCTGGCAAGTTGTGCAAGTGAACATCTTGGTGGTTGACAGAGTGTCTGATGAAACGTCCACGCCGCTTCCCTTTTATAGCACGCTAGCTGGTGATCTATTTTTAGCACACTCAGTTCAACTATCCCCAAGACGAGGGCCGAGCCGTGACATCTTCGGTAAAATCCGTGTCTCTTCGGTCACCTCCGTACATTCAACGATCAACATGTAGACATATAGAGTATGTACGGCATGTTATGGTATTCATCAGTGCATGAGTGACGCATTCAGCCGATGGGAGTGGTCGGTCAGCTTGGTAACGAAAAACGTAACATTGGTCACACTCTCCACTGTCCACTTGGTGCTGGGGCGTTGTTGTTGGGCCCATTCCAAGGGATCCACGGTGTCCAGTTTCTCCAGCATCGTCTCTAGCGACACTCGGTTAATGATGGTAAACGGTTGGTCAAATACCCGGATGTTACTGCTCGGGTAAAAATATCGGACTTTGACTGTCTCCTTATGCTGCAGCACATAACCAAACGCCAGATTCAATCTGGAGGCCGTAGTTTGATCTTTGAAGATAGCTTCTACGTAGCTACGTAGACAGGCGAGGTCGGTCAGTCGGAAATTGTAGATATCTTGAATAGGGCGATGACGGTAGAAACAGTGCCGGATCATGGGCCAATAGCGCCGATAAATGTCACTCACTGGATGG